>ML808529.1:33136-53604 GCA_009831015.1 Picea engelmannii | reverse complement strand
GCCAGGCCTCGACTTCCTCTTCCTTCTTTATCTCACCGTCGAAGGAGGGAGGTTTGGCCTTTCTGAATTCCTCAAATTTATGACCCTTGGAAGTCTTTTGCTTCTTCTGTTTTCTTCGAGAATAGGAACTGGTCCTGCTGCTGTAAGAGCCTTATGAATCGCCAGCTTCCTTCTCAGAGGAATCGTCCAGCACTGGTCCTTTACCTCTAGGGTGGACCTTCCTTGAGGTGCTCCTCTCAGTATGGCCACTGATACGACCATGTTTCTGCATCTCGGGTTCATGCTGCATTTGTCGCTGTAGGTCGGATAAGCTTTGCAGTAAAACTGCATTAATTTCAATTTGCTTTTCTTGTTCTTTCATCATCCTTTCATTGTCGGCCTTACAGCTTTGCAATTCAACCATGAGACTCCTCACAGTCTCGGCTAGATCTGGAGGGGTTCCTATTGCTCTTCTTTCATCAGACTCTTCGTCTCTATTGTGGGAGCCTCCTCCCACCTCTTGGTGGGTCACCATTCTCTGCGTTTGTAAATTCCCGCAACTGATCGTCCACTTGGGTGAAAAGACAAACGGTGGTTATTAGTCAAGAGTTAGATACATTTTAGAACCTGCGCATAAATTCATAACTTTTTCACATGCATACACAATCGGGTTCTCGTTTCCAAGTTTTGATCCTGGATAAGAGAGTTAAGTTAGGGGGTTACTCCTTGTAGGAGTGCTTCGAACGGAGCTTATGCGCAACTCGTTCATGAGCCCAATCAGGCCGAGTGTTGTCACCATGCTCTAATACCGCTTTTTCACACATCCACTACCATAATCAAATTTTCATTGATTTCTGCAGAATCAGAGCCCCCAAATTACCTACGGAGGCCTAGCGCAAGCTAGCTCTTTCTCTCTCTCTGCTCCGATGTGATCGCGGGTCATGATCACAGGCCAAATAATTAATTTTTCCTCTTTGTATTTCGTGCCTCGATGGTACAGTGATGTCGAATCGTTCGACTCTGCAACCGTCGAACCTCGGCAGGGTTAGAAACTGGCCAATAGGGACGAATCCCTACAGGGTTAGCAGATGGCCAATAGGAATGGCCCTGTCAAGCGGTTGAGTGGAGTACAGGTGGCGAGAGGGGAAACACGACACGGTGGGCGATGTGACAGGAGACGGACCCCTCTTCACATGCCACACCATTCCGAACCCCCCCCCCCATTAAAGGAAGAATGGCAAGGGGGGTCCGGAATTCGCCTGAATGTCATTGATCAAGGCAAATGGATCTTGACCGTTCCGGAGTTGCACGTTCAATTCTGGACCCCCCCCCCCCAACCGCTAAAGGAAGAACAACAAGGGGGCTCTGGAATGAAGCCTCAGTTGTAGATCTGGGTGGGTGGACCTTGGCCGTTCAGATCTGCTCGCCACTTACCCTAAGGCGCATTCGCGCCCCAACTTAAAGTTGACGTCTCTTCCCCCCATCTGATGGTCGTTATAGACCCTGAGATCCCCCGAAGGAATCTTGTCTATTCATCAGGACTTACACACATGCTAACATCTCGATATTTATAAGTCAGGATTTATCAAGGCGAGAGCTCGACCTCTTGTCAACGAAACTCCCGAATCCCAGATTCCCGATTTCCTGAAACGGGTAATCTCTTGACACGTAGCCTCCTGAAATCAGTCGGTCTACGACTACTTTGGGGTTTCCACCATGGAACATCCTGATCTCTCGTCACTAGATCTCCCGAGTTCCCGACTCCCGATTTCCTGAAATGGGAAATATCATGACACGTGGTCTCCATTAATCGGACGACCCAAATCTATTTCGAGGTTTCTACCATGGAAGGCCCCGATCTTTCGTCACCAAAACTCCTGAGTTCCCGACTCCCGATTTCCCGAAATGGGTAATCTATCGATAGGAAGTCTTCCGAAATCGGTCGGTCTACGACTACTTCGGGGTTTCCACCATGGAACATCCCGATCACTCGTCACCAGAACTCTCGAGTTCCCGACTCTCGATTTCTCGAAATGGGAAATCTCATGACACGTGGCCTCCTTTAATCGGACGACCCAAAGCTATTTCGGGGTTTTCACCCTTATCCACTGGGGGTTTAACCCTCGGGTATCTCCCGATAGATCCAATGGCTGTCGGGTTTTCCAGCCGAGATCCAATGGCTCAGACAGGTTCCTAACTTGTGCATTCTCCCCCGACTTCCTGGACGGGGAAAAATCAACGGTCCAGATGTTCTCATGGACCTCGGGGATCTACGATCCCGATTTCGTCGCTATCCACAAAGGTACAAAAAGACAAGGTGGTAAGGCATTTAACATCCTACTTTCTCCTACCAAATCTAACGGTCATGAGTGACCACAGATTTCCCGACGGGATCTCGTCCGTCGATCAACACCTATCAAGGTTAAGGTACTTATCTTTCCAACTTCTTCTTCTTATCTGATGGTCGTGAGTGACCACAGATCTCCCGACGGGATCTCGTCCGTCGATTCGATACTTATCAGGGATTTCTTAAGGCCTTGCGCCTTCACATCCTCCTTCCAGGTTCTTGATGATGTTTTCAACGAGGGTATCTCCATGGGGAGGTTTACCCAGGGTATTATCTACGGCAGATAAGGGTATCTCTCTCCCGAGAACTAGGCGTGAAGTCTGAATTAGATCAGTTTGCATATAAACAACAATTGAAGAGAGCATAAGCCACACGTAGTCTTTCCATATAAACATACAACTACCAGTACTGATCAAGACACCATACAGACATTCTTATAATGAAGTCATTCACGATTTCACAACTTATGATCATAAATGTCAGCATACATATATTTCAAGATGTCAAAGGCAAAACACTTATCAGAAAGTAACACCAGGGGTTATGCAACTGCTGAGAGGGGTGCTCGTTTCCACCCAACCGTAGGCTCAACAACTCCCAACGGATTTACCACTAGCCACCCCCGAGCTGAGACCACGATGCTACGAGACTGCATCTCTCTTTGCTAGTGACTAGGAGCGAAGGTTACTCTCCTCCCTCTCTGCTATCACTCACTCTGCATATCGCCAGAGTTCTCTTACTCCCCTCGTGTCTGCCCCCCAATCGCTTCTCCCCCACACCTTATCCTCTTGCGAGGTTGCGTGTGGCGCGATTTCCCTTGCGCTGGTTAGGCCTGATGACTCTACGGATGGGCGGTTCACCTCCCCATCCCTCATTAATTCCTAAGGAGCCATCTACCTACCAGCCTGCGAGACATTAAATTCGGGGCCAACGAGTCGCTTTTGGTTCTCCAGGCCAGTGAAGTCCAAATACGGTATTGAGTTTCGGTGGAAGTCAACGCCACCTTTCCAGGTGCCTTCCACCGCCTTTCTGTAGCCATTGCGGTCTCTTTTTCAGCATATCCCCTCTCAACAGTCCTGCAATATAAATTCATAATATTATTCACATTCATCGACGTTTTCCACAAGGTCCAATCACATCACATATTCACATTTCTAAGTTTGCCACAGTTCTTGGCCAGTCCAGTTTTTTTTACAAACTGGGGAAACAGGGTGTTACAGACACATTGAATGAATGCAAATGCAAATGTAATCCATGTAATATGGATTGAGCACCATCCAAATTCCATGATGATTCCTTTCACTGGAGAAACAACATGACACTATCCTTGAAACATTTTGCAGAATTTGTTGTATAATATACCTCACAATGCTCCTAACATTGGGGTATGTATTTTGGTAAAAGTTAGTGATCATCTGTGTAGTGGCACATCCGATTAATACGAATGCAATATGCGATGCAAGGTATCTATATACAATCCATGTAATCTTCCATGATAAATCCACTCTCCGCTTTCTTCTACGAGTCGATATCATACTAGGCTAGTTTGCTTGGCTAGTGTCCGTTGAAAAGATTATAATAATAAAAAATGGTTGCTAAGTAGGATCGCGTCAGTATAGAAAACCACTAGAAAAAAAAATCAAATGGATTAAATGATATAAATCTACCGATCAAATGCATTAAATGTTGATATAACTCCGTCGTCGGGTTTGCAATCTCTTTTTATCACGAATTGGACTGTCGGTGGTGAAGTCTTAATTGTATTTGCAGTCAGAATCGACATTGAAGTTTTAATTGTATTTGCAGTCAGAATCAGACCTCTTCTTCAAATAAACCAGAGAGATCGAGACTACATGACATCACGTTCATTGGGACTGGCCTCGTTTCCTCCTTGAGCATATGGTCTTGTCCATTAATCACGTATATTGCATGGTCAACACTAAATTTGATAGCAAATGAGACCCCACAAAGATTAAGACAAAAGACAACCAATTCTAAAAAAAATAAAGACCCCATAATGAAAATATGACAGCCAATTTAAAATAGAAATCCGACAGAGAAAAGACAACCCAGTGTTAAATAAATACGAGAGGCCGCCCCAATCGTCAATAGTTTTGCTACCTTCCAAAAAAAATAAAGCGGATTTGATCTCTCGAAAATTACTGACAAATAATTTAATGCCATGACAACTCCTCGAGGAAGGAGTGGACAACAACTTTGAATGTGCTCCACAACCGGGCCAATAACGCTTCAAAGTTGAGGGCCAATCAATGTGGAGAAAAATACAGTTTTTAATTTAAATAAAAATACAGTTTTTAATTTAAATAAAAATACAATTTTTAATTTAAATAAAAATAATTATTACACTTCTCTTATGTTTAACTTTGGAATCTTTTTTAATTTATGGTCAAACTACCAATTAATAGGTAATCAACCTAACTACTCATTGTTATAGTCCCAGGCAGGGACTAATAACTTCCTATTACCTCGATAGCTTCCCATAGTCTAACAATTTTATGAACTACCTATTCCACTTCCCAAAGAGGTTGACAAAAATGAAGTAAATATTCAATGACATATTTTTATTATCATAAGTCCCACGTCTATTAAAAATGGAGAATGTAATAAACACAAAGAGCTCGAGGCTCGAGAATTCATGATATAACAACATACAAAGTATGGCAACAACACTATTGAAATTGGTAATCCATAAGCCCCCAATTCTCAATTATCTCAATGGTTATGGAATACTCCACAGTTGATAAAAAAATGCCCCTTTCAACAAAATTGACAAGTTTAGGATCGAGCATTTAAAATTACAATTACTGATGGCACCTTGAAGAAGTGGGTCTCACAATATTTCATTAAGATATTGAATTTGTGCATAGAACCTCATTCAATGCCTTATAATTCAGGATGGCTCAAACATAATAGGCATTCTTCTTAAATATATCACATTTTGTTTTCTAAGAAAAAAACATTTATATTTTACATTTCAATTGTGAAATCAAAATATAAATAATTTTTCCTGAGAAGGCCTTATAATATGCCTTTTTGAAAAAAAAAAGCATTTAAAACAACTTCAATACTCTTATATTGGCTGGTAGTCGACTGGTAATCTGACTTGGAGTCGATTGTAACAGAATCCCAAGATTCAGAGGATTTGTAGCCAATGATCTACATGGATTTGTAACCGTTTTTGGGCGCCATGTCTTTAGGGTTTTTACTGTTGTAAATCCTATAAAGAGGTGTGTTGTAAGGCCGTAAAGGCTAGTATTGAATCTTTAGACGATGAATGGCTAATCGCCAAGAGTCTGTAATTTAGAGGTTGTTGGTCATGTAGATGTAAGCTAGATTGGATACAGGTTTGTTCTTGCACAAACAAGAGGGTATGATGTCGATTGTGTCTTAGGTGTGGAACAAGGTTAGACATGCAACCTTTTATTCAAATTGAATAAGACAACAAGAGAGAAGAATGCTCAAGGAATGATAGTTTTTCTGTTTTGGGTTTCCAAGGTGAAATCTCCTTGTAATGTGTGATTGCTTTGTCATTTACGTTCTTGATAAAATTCTTCTTCTCTTTTGCTAGGTTTAGTGTGGAAGTGTATCTCATTTCCTGAAAAGTGATATCAGAGCAAAGTTAAGCTCTGACAAGTGGTATCAGAGCAAAGTTAAGCTCTGACAAGTGGTATCAGAGCTATGTTAAGTTTTGACGGTTGTATCAGATCTTGATTTACCAATCTTGAATTTGAGAGCTAAACCCTAGGCACAATAAGAGTTGTAAGTCATAAATTGTGTAAAGATCGTTGTAAAGAATGGTGAGTAGTTCAAGGATAGAGATAGAAAAATTCAATGGCCAAAATTTTGACTTTTGGAAGCTTAAAATGGAATATCTTCTTGTAGATCGAGAAAAATGGAAAACAATCTGTCCAGGTACCTAGCCAACAAGCATGTCAACGGAATAATAGGAGAAAATCTAAAGAAGAGCAAGAAGTACGATTCGGTTTTGTCTTGCAGATTCGGTACTAGTGAATGTCTCAAGTGAATATTCGACCAAGAAATTGTGGGACAAGTTGGGAAGCTTATACGAGTCAAAATATCTGGTAAATAAGTTGTTTCTCAGAAAGAAATTGTATTTTCTGAGAATAAGTGATGGTAGTTTGGTGACCAACATTTAAATGCGTTCAATACCATTTTAAACCAGTTATCCTTTGTGGATATTAAAATTACCGAGGAGGATAAGTGTATAAGCCTATTATGTTCTTTTCCAGACTCCCAGGATAGCTTAGTCGTGGCTATAGGGAGTACTACAACCACACTAGTGCTAGAAGACATGGTTGTTTCTCTACTATCAAAAGAAATGAGAAGAAATAACGTGGAAGGATCGACCAAATATGCTTTAGTAGTGAGAGGTCGACCGTTTGAAAGAGATAAAGGAAAATTCTCTGGTAGAAATTCTAAGTCTAAGGGTATATCTAAATCCCTGGTTCATTCAACAAGAAGATGATGGAAATGCGGCAAAGATGAGAATTAAAAAAAAGACTATAATTTTAGGGAGATGGAAGTCAATATGGGATCCGATGAGAAGGAGTCGACTGAGAGAAAGACAACCCCAGATAAGGGAGGTGATGTGTACCTGACATCGACTAGTACATGGTCGGATCAAGGTGTTTGGTTGATCGACTCAGGAGCATCCTACCATATGACACCACATAGAGAATGGTTCTGCGAGTATGAAGGATATGATGAAGGTGATGTGTTCTTGGGGGATGACTCGACAACCAAAATTGTTGGACAAGGAAGAGTTCGAATGATACTGCAGGATGGGAGGAAAAGAACCCTTTTGGATGTGCTACATAGTCCAAGTTTGGAAATAAACCTGATATATGTTAGTAAGATGAGCAATGTTGGAGTGCACACACTATTTCAGAAGGATTCATGCAATATGGTCAGAGGTGTGATGGTATTAATTAAAGGAGTTTGGATTGGAACCCTATACAAGCTGTTAGGGAATTCCAAATCGACTAGATGCAACACCATCTTCTCTCCTGAAGTCGACTCGAATTTGACTCAACTCGACCAGACTCGGGCTGAGTCGGTACAAACTGTCTCAACAAGACATGATAAAATCGACTCGACCATGCTGTGGCACGAGAGGATGGGACACGTTAGAGAAAAAAGAATTTGAGCTATGCAAAGAAAAGGTATGGTCAAAGGTTTTCCTGAATGTGGTTTAGAAGTCAACTTTTGTGAAAATTGCATATATGGAAAACAAAGTCGGGTGAGGTTCCCATATGGTGCAACAAGGGAAAATGAGATTCTAGAATTGATGCATAGTTATGTGTTTGAACTGGTTACAGTGCCTTCATTTGCGGGATCCCTATATTACGTCTCCTTGATAGATGATTTTTAAAGGAAGACATGGATATATTTCTCGAGGAAGAAATCACATGTTTTGAAGAAATTTAAAGAGTTTAAATCTCTTGTAGAAAACGAGACAGAAAAGAAGATTAAGATGCTGAGAGCTAACAACGGTGGTGAATTACGTGGAAAAGAATTTGATCAGTTTTGTAAGTAGTGTGGCATAACATTCCAAAATACCACACCATATACCCCACAAAAAAATGGAGTTTTTGAGAGAATGAACAGAACGTTGATGGACAAGGCAAGGACCATGCTCAATGGTGCTGGGCTCATATAAGAATTATGGGTGGAGGTAGTCAACACTGCATGATATCTGGTGAATATGTCTCCTTCGTCAACACTGGTCAACATGACTCCACATGAGGTATGGTCAGGTAAGAATCCTTCGGTTTCACATATAAAGTATTTGGTTGTGATGCATTTGTTCATGTTCCCAAGGAAAAGAGGAGCAAGCTGGACAAGAAGGCAACCAAATGTATTTTCATTGGGTACAAAGAAGGAATGAAAGGATGTAATCTCTGAGATCCTGCATCAATGAGAACAATGCACTGTCGATATGTGGTCTTCAGAGAAGTCAGAGGTAAGTTCGAGCCTGAAGAAATTGTTCAGATTGAGAATAATCCCGAGACAATGCAGTTTGAACTGAGGAGAAAAGAAGATGATTCAGATGATTCGACTGAATCAGAGGAAGAGGTGGAACAACAGACTCCGGTAGCAAGGAGGTTAGAAAGAGTAAGAAAACCAATCTAAATATATAGTCCTCCTGACTTCCATTCTGCATTCATGTTAACTTCCATCAACGATGAGCCCAAGTCGGTCAGTGAGGCAGTCGACTCGACAGAGGGTAAACTCTGGAAGGATGCCATGGTCGAAGAGATGGAATACTTGCACAGGAATGAGACATTGGATTTAGTAAAGTTACCTAGTGGAATGAAGCATGTCGATAGCAAATGGGTATTCAAGAAGAATATGAATGCCTCAGGACAAGTCGAGAAGTTCAAAGCTCGAATAGTAAGGAAAGCATATTTCCAAGTCAAGGGAGTTGAATTCAGTGAGATTTTTTCCCCTGTTGCAAAATTAACTTCCATTAGAGTACTAATGTCTCTGGCTGCAACATTTGATATGGAAATAGAATAGATGGATGTGAAGACAACATTCCTACATGGGGACCTAGAAAATGGAATCTACATGAAACAAACTAAAGGATTTGTAGTAAAGCAAAAAAATGATTTGGTGTGCAAACTGAAAAGATTCCTTTATGGTCTAAAGAAATCACCAAGGATGTGGTACCGAAATTTCGACACATACATCCTTAGTTTGGGATTTGTGAGAAGGAAAGATGATCACTACATATATTCCAAGGAAGAATATGGGCGTCTCATATATGTATCTTTTTATGTCGATGACATGTTGCTGATTGGAAACAACATGGACACAATAAAGGAGGTGAAGAAGCAACTATCCTCCAAGTTCGACATGAAAGATATGGGTGCAACTAACTTCCTTCTGGGAATGGAGATTAAGAGAGATTGAGTCGCTAGAAAGGTCTGGTTGAATTAGATGAAGTATATTGAAATATTTTGAAGCATTTCAACATGCAGGATTGCAAACCAGCGAAGGTGAAATTCCCATGGGAGAAAGGCTAACTGTTGAACAGTGTCCAAAGACACAAGAAGAAATAGAGGACATGACACATGTTCCCTATGCAAATGATGTTGGTAGTCTAATGTATGTGATGGTCTACACTCAACCAGACATTGTCGATTTAATGGGAGTGTTGAACAAGTACATGTCAACACCTGGAAAGGAGCACTAGATGTAACACCCCTATTTCCTCCAACTTGTAATTAATCATTAATTAGTATTACCATGTTGTGGCATGGGAACGATGTAAATGTATTATTGTTTGTATAGCTAAACAACTAACTATGGGGGTGAATCCTTGAAAGTACTGGCCATGATATCACTCAAGGAAAGAATGTGAAAACTATAAGAGAGGGTTTGTTATGTCGAATAAACCCAAATTCCTCTTTGATGAGGATAACAAACCCCCTCCGGATCCCAAGGAGAGAAATCAGTTAATGAAGAAAGGACCAGTGGTTGAACCATCAACCACCCCCATGAATGGAAGCATGGTCTAGCGATGAAATGTCAGCCCGAAGTACCACAGGGTCCTGCAGACCCAAACTGACCCGAGTTTTCCTTTTGATAGAAGGAACAAGATAGGAGAGATGTGCGTGCAAGGCACGTAAGAGAATAAAGATAAGAGTGGAGAATGCGAGAATCTCTCCAGCTAAGAACGAGCCAAAGGCCACGAGTTGGATGTTGAGGAAGCATCTGATAAACCTTGTTGAGGATGTGACGGAGAGATAGATCTCTGAGAGTTTGCAGAGAATGAGACTTGAGTAGAGGTCCCTGAGCTTGATGCCAAGGAAGCATCTGATAAACCTCGCAGAAGATGTGAAAGAGAAAGGATCGTTGAGAATTGGCATAAATTCCATGGTAATATCATGGCTTGGCATGGGGTTGGCCAGAGCGTTAAGAATGAATGCCTCTGAGCTAATGGTTGGGTGGAAAGGCGCACACCCGCAATCAATTATTTGGCTGCAACCTGTAATAGATAAGTATTCTCATATCCTATGTAATTAAATTGTAACTTTAGATTAGAGTTGGATATCCTATGAATGTTGTAGGGATATACATGTTTGCTTAATGGTTATATTGTATCCCTTTAATTCTTCCTGATTGTGTATTTAAGAAAATAAGGAATTATCTGGCTTGTACACGTAAATGCCTGAGCCCTATGGTGGCTCAAGTTAAAATAAATGAACTGTGAGTTTGTTGACCTTGGGCATAACCTCACGTGTGCATGCCGACACTCCCAGTCGTTCTGAAGGAAGGAGTCTGTTAATATCAGGAGAGGTAGTGCATGTATGCACAAAGTCTCTGCGAGGCGAGAAGAGACTGAGAACCTCTTAAGTTCTAGAGTTGATAAATGAGTGCAAGGGCTACGCGAAAGATTTCTCTAAGTGTTAAGTTCAGGAGAATTATCGCAAAATATCTAAGTATTTTAGAGCTGACAAAGCTCACGAAGGATAGCGAGATTCAAGCCTCAAAATGAGACATCCTTTCGTTTGGAAGACAAATATATGAGATTAGTTCGGGAGGAGACGAAGCTCCTCACGATCGTCGGAACTGAAGAAGGGATGCAGATGTTAATACTTCGAGCCCTTTGGACTTCGTGTATTCGAAGAATTGGGTATATTCATCGTATAGGAGGTGAATCCCCCAAAGTACCAAAGTAAAACTTGGCCATAGATATGAGGATTCTCGGGAGCTATCCCGATCGTCAGATCCACGATGTAGTCAGATAGACGTTGACCAAATTCAGGAGGACAGGGATGTTGTAACATCAAGACCCCCTCGAAGGCCGGAGTCCCGAAGCCATCCCAACCATCCGTTGGAAAAGGATGCATGGCAGAAGATTTTCCACTTCAGAGAAAAGTCACCCTGGGAGAAGAGCGGAGTTAGTTAGAACAAGAACTCCTGAAGGTCGGAGTCCACCCAAGCCGTTGATCTAAGAGGACATGTATCTAAAGATCTAACACTCCAGAAGGATTTCACTTCAGAGGTTTGCGGTTGTGAGTACTTGGGAATTCGCTGAAGCGCCGGAGCCTGAACTTTCTGTGGGTCATTGATCTGGAAAGGGAGAAGGGACCATTGATCCCTCTCACATCATTTAGGAACTTCGCCAGTTCAGAGTTCGTGAGAATTGGCGAGTGGTGAAGTGAAAACGCCCAGAGCCCAAATCTTTGAAGCACCGAATTAGGCAATTATTGTCTTGGCGTCTGGTCACAGCCTGAGGTCATATGAAGGAAGGGGCCTAGCATGGAAATCTAGCACCTGTTGTTCAAGTTCTTCAAAGGGGATATGAAAGAGCCCGCAGGTTTGAAAGAACCTGCACTTTGGAGAAAGGGGAACCTAGATAGAGTTAAGGAAAACAAAATTATGATGCCCCACCCCTTAAAAAGAGCATCTAGGGGTTGGGTGTGTTACAAATTGGTATCAGAGCATGGAAACAACACTTGGCCTGCTTGGGCTCATGTACGAGTCATGAAAATATTTTTGGAGGAATTTATGGGGTAACACCCTATCTTACCGCATTCCTAAGAGGTTTATTCAAACCTCTACGAGAGAGAGGAATGAAACCTGCTGTTGTTTATAGATGTTTTGGAAATCTGCACAGTGTGTTTCTAGTGTTTCCAAATAAAGACGTTGACTTCACTGTGCAATTGTACATGCTATTGTAGAGTCATAAGATTTGGTTACCAAGGCTAAGGTTAGTTTATGGAGAATATAACTCCCAAACATAAATTTTATGCATAAATTACTTGAGTAGAAGGATGTAGATTAAAATACAGTTGGGATTTTAACCAACGAGATTGAATCATGCTAGTTTATGGCAGAGGAATCCTACTAATCTTTTAGGAAATGATGGCCAATCCTACAGGGATGGGATTATGTTGAAGAACATTAATATTGAACTAAAATAGCAATGTGAACGAATGTAAAGGGTATGTAGCAGTAATAATTACTGCTTTAATGAAGGGTTAAACCTTGTATATGTGTATAATCCCTCACGATCAAAGGAATCTGTCTGGTGACCATTATCTGAGAAGGGAGAGCATGGACAACTCTCAGCTTTCGAATGGAAGTGAGAAACAAATTTTGTTTATGGGTACAAGAATTGCTAGACAGGGTTGTTCTAATCAAGCTGTTAAACAAAGATGTATAAATGTAGAGCGATTGAGTGAGAAATCACATCAGCCTCCCTTGATTGGTGGACATGAAACTAATCTTCCATAGTTCTTGTGGGAGGAGAGTGGCCTCCGTCCCTTACTGTTGCTGAACAGAAGGAAGAATTCTAGGTGTAATGGTTAAGACTGATCTTTACCTAAAGATACTTTGGATTTCTAAACTAGGATGCTTAGTAAGTAACATAATTCAAAATTGCATTTGGGATTTAAGGGAATAGTCCAAATGATATTAGACATTAAACTGTTATAATTAAGATAAAATGGTTGACTAAATGTTGATCCTGAATGTGGTAAAGGAAGTGTTGGGGCACTTCTAGAAGCCCAATGGGTCAGATTGACATCCAGGGGTGGATGGTAGCCATATAGATATAGTTGGAAGCTAGACTGTCTACCCTGTTACCTTGGGCATAGTTTTAATTTCCCATATTGTATTTATAAGTTGGGTAATAATCTATGAGAATTAAGGCAAGAGAGTTTTATTGCTAGCTGTTATCGTACATAAGAGATAAAATTAACATTTGTTGGTTATTATGAAGAGACAACAACATCAATATGAGTATGACTGTGAGATTATTCATGTAAGTGACCATAATATTTAACTAAATAAAACCAATGATAAAACTAAATTATCAGGGTAAATAAAGAGGTGCAAGAGATGCACCCGCATATACACAAATATGTGAATACATACTTACGAGAATAATATTTCTGCATGCTCTCAGCTGAGAGGGAAGCTCAATGTTGAGTGTTCCTATGAGACTTATCATAAGAATGATTTGAAGATCCTTGGGAGAAGGATATAGAAGTATGATATGTCCATGTGTGTGAATGACATGGAAAAACGTGCAAGCAATGAGCTTGCATGATGAACATCTGGACTGTGTGTGTCTATGCTTGAGTGCATTGATTTAATGCATTATGAAGCTTCTTGATATGAAGCCTGATAGTAATACCGGTTAGGTATGAATGATACTAAATGTGAAAGTGATGCACATGCGTGATGTAAGAATAAATGTATACTAAAGGCACAATATGGCTGCCTTGTTGGGTGATATGTAAGGCAAGAATTGCGCTTGCCAATATTAAGTGAATAACATGGATGCATGGTTGACTCCATTTCAAAGAGTCATGAAAGATCTGTTTGAATGATAACTTAAAGGGAATGTGCTCCATTCCCTCAAGAAAGACTAGTATAAAAAGACGAAAGAGCGGACGAGCAAGGATGCTCTGTTGTCATGATAAGAGGCATATGATTCTTCCTTTGAGGGTCACATGAGAATGATTTTGAACAATCATGAGTTAACTAACTTTAAAGTAGAGATGTATGTAGGCTGTGAAATATACCCATGACAACGACACACAGGCTTATGATTATGCATATGGTTAAGCACATCATGGATGTAAGTTAACAAAACCAGGATATGTGTGGATACATAATTGAAATGCATGACAAAGATGCATGTTTATATTCTTTATGGAGTATCCGGTAAACAATTGAAGCTAACTCGAGGTTGAGGCTATCATAGATAGTGAAGGGTATGAAATAAGGAAGTTGCATGCTGAAGGAGTTCCCTGTAGAGGAACTAGGTGAAGACTCTGTTAGGAGAACAAAGTCACAACCTTAATGACTGCTGAGAATTATGCAACGATCTACAAGCATGTATGTATGTATGTATATATATAAGAATCCTCAATTACATTTTGAAAAACACCATGTAATGAATAGAAGAATAATAATGAATATTGACCATTCTGATAACTGAATGGGAACGTGCAGGATGCACAGGTTCATGATTCATTGTGGACAAAATGATTTTCTATTAAATCATGATGAAGTATCCTAAGAGTTAGGATGAGCCTAACCGAGGCTGCTCAAGAAAAGAGCAGAAATATCACAACAAGAAGTAGATTGCATAAGTAAAGGGGGAAAAAAGGAGGAACACTTTTCTCACCATAAGAACCTTGAATTGTGTAAGAGAGCCATAGTATTAAAGGCAGTGAGGCCTTAACGATAACTCAATTGGGATGGAAATCCCCAAGCGGTGTAGAAATAATTGGAAGAAGGGGAGAGCCCTCAATCCTTCTTTTACTGAGTATTATGTTTTCTCTGGGATGAGATAGATGGTACAATAATGAAAGTAAAAGGTTTTGACACCATAGTGATCATGGTTGTATTACTGTAGAAAAAATTGAGATCTGTTTGTGTTTCACTCATGGAAACATCTGAGGATAATGTGACAAAGTGCATAAAGATATGCTAGGACATTTTGAATATGTTTTATGGATTTGCATGTTATAATACATGCACTTTATTTAATATTAAAACTAATGTAGTTGTAAATATGATGATGCATGCTATGTATAGAAAGGAATTGGATCTTTTGAAGAAGACAATTTCCAATGATGGGCAACCTATGTTGATGAATGCAACTATAGGAGACATCCTCCAGCTTACAAACCTGTGAGATGTGGAATATAGCAACTATGTGAAGTCTTACTCTCAACTTACAAACCTGAGAGAAAGCCCCTACAAAGGGTTCATGGTTCTAGCCTGGGACAGGGCTAGGAATGTAGAAATGGCCTCCTCCATGATGTGAGAGAGAAGAACTCCAGATGATCATTCGGTGGAAAAGCGTTCCGTTGAGTTAGAACGTGCCTATGGCTAAGCACAAGGTGAACGTGGGAAATCCCAAAAGAGCTGGGCACATCATCATGTGAACATAAATGAAGATGATGTGATGGCCTCCTCTGAGCAGCAGAGTTGACGAGAAGACTCCAGATGATTCTCCTATTGGTGGCAGTGGGAAAGCAGATCTATAGAGTGGACGTGCCTGTGGACGAGCACATGTGAACGTGTGAAGAACTGGTTCATCTATGTAATGCAGTAAACTGGAGCTATGGCATCCCTATGGATGTACCCGTAGTGGATGAGCACTAGTGGGTGTATCATATCCTTCGCTATATATTGTTCAAGAGTCAGACCTACCTGTAACCCTAGTTATTATGTAAAGGGTACAGGTCAGCCCGATGATAATATGATTAATATAAAGAAGATAATTAATAATGTGAATATTAATTATAATAATAAAGTATATTTAAATTAGAGAGGTCGGCCCTGTTTTGCCAATAGACACCCTTGTTAATTGGTCAAAGTCTAATATAAGTAGGAGATGATTCTCCATTGTAGAATCATATCCTTCTCATATGTTTTGGAAATTTCAGCAAGTACTTCTCTTTGGGAAAGGTGGGCACCTCTATTGGGCACTAGTCTTCTAGGGCTTAAGCACCCTCTTGTGTGCTAAGTCATTCTTGGTGGTGAAAGGTCTTTCTCTTGAAGAACATAGCAAAGGATTTGGCTAGTTTTTCCTCCCTTGTTTGAGAAGGGTTTCCCAGGATATTACTTGTGTTCTTGTGCATGATGTTTCTTCTTGTGATCTTGGTTGCTGCAACATTCTTGTTTATGTCTAATACATGATCAAATTAAATGAACTGCATGCTTAACCTAGCTCATGAAAAATCAACATGGTATCAGAGCATAGGTCTTGAAGACCCCATTGCACAATCCTTCTCCAGACCTTCTACTCTCTCATTTGCAAAAACCGTACGACCCTCCTAGGGTTTCCAGAAAATCCGTACGACCTCCTTTTTCATAGAAGTTTCACCACTCAAACTTGGATGCTTGGGATGAAAAAGACTTAGAAGGGTATGACCCCCTTAAACGTACCTCCAACAAGTCTCAGAACTAAATTCTGTGCATGTTCAAAATTTTGATCCTAAGGGTTTCGTCAAAATTCTGAATCATATTTCTAAGAATTTCTTGAAGAGGCTATCACATTTAAAGGCTTATTGTTGGCAGTCATAAGCCCAAAAAAACCTAAAATTGCTAGCCTAGCCTAGCCATTAGGTTTTCTAGCCTAGTTAACAAAGGGTTTGTGAAGATGAACAATTTCATGATGGGAAGCAAGCTTATTAGATTCATCTCATCAGGAGGAGACAAGCTTGTTGGATTCTAGCCGTTAGGTCTAGCATTCACTCACATTATTCATCACTAAGATACCATATTAGATTCATCTAACATCTACCATTGCACTAAACATTGAATCATATAAATAGAAGAGCAACCAAAAAGCACAAAGAATTCACAACACAAGATATACGTGGTTCACCCCCACCCCGGGGCTACGTCCACCAACTCTTCGTCTTCTTTATTAGCTTATTTCAATCTTCTTACATGCACATAGCCTCAAGATCAACTTCGCAGGGGACATGAGATTTGTGCACTCTTCGCTAGATCCTCCTTCTCCAAGATAGATTACAACACAAAGCCTACATACAGTCTCTTACAGTTACTTGCACTTAGCTCTGCAAGTCTCACACAATATGCACAAAGCCATTACATGTACCACTTGCACTTAGAAATTAATACTTAGCACTTAGCATACCAACCTTTTCTTACATCGCCTAGCTACTTATTTATACATTACAAAATAGGCCTAAGCATGGGTAAACCCATGGGCCGACATTCCCATACCCGTTAGATAAGCCGAAAACCCAAAAATCCCTAAAAAAGGCTCGAGATCCCGCGATCTCCGCTTCGTCTTGCGCTCCACCTTCGACAGCCTGTCGATGTCCCAAAACTAGGTCAAACATGACCAAGAATCCTCAAAACTTGGTCAAGGGCCAAAAATGCACAGAGTCTCTGCGAGGTGGGCAGAGACCGAGAACCTCTTAAGTTATAGAGTTGATAAATGAGCACAAGGGGTGCACACAAAATTTCTCTAAGTGTTAAGTTTAGGAGAATTAGCGCAAAATACCTAAGTATTTTAGAGCTGACAAAGCTCACGAAGGATAGCGAGATTCAAGCCCCAAAAGGGGAGATCCTTTCGTTTGGAAGACAAATGGATGAGAGTATCTGGGAAGGAGCCGAAGCTCCTCACGATTGTTAGATCTTAAGAAGGGACCCAAATGTTAATCCTTTGAGCCCTTCAGACTTCACAGATCCGAAGAATTGGGTATATTCTTTGTATATGAGGTGAATCCACCGAAGTACCGAAGTAAATCTGGGCCGTAGATATGAGGATTCACAGAAGCTATCCTGACAGTAGGATCCATGATGTAGTTAGCTCAACGTTGACTAGCTTCCGGAGGAAGGGGATGCAGTAACGTCAAGACCCCCATTGAAGGCTGGAGTCCTGAAGTCATCCCAACCATTCATTGGAAAAGGACTCATGGTGGAAGATCTGCCACTTCAAAGAAAATTCACCCCGGGAGAAGAGTGGAGTTGGTTAGAACAAGAACTCCCAAAGGCTTGGAGGCCGGAGTCCACTTGATTCATCAATCTAAGAGGACAGGTGTCAAAATATCTGACACTCTGGAAGGATTACACTCCGGAGGTTTGCGGTTGTGAGTACTTGGGAATTCGCCGAAGTGATAGAGCCTGAATTTTCTGTGGGCCGTTGATCTGGAAAGGGACAAGGGACCGTCGATCCCTCTCATGTCATTTCATAACTTCGCTAGTTCAGAGTTCAGGAGAATTGGCGAGTGGTGAAGTGAAAACGCCCAGAGCCCGAAGCTCCAAAGCACCTAATTAGGCGCATGTTGTCTTGGTGTCTGGTCATAGCCCGAGGTCATATGAAGGAAGGGGCCTAGCATGGAAAGCTATCGCCTGTTGTTCAAGTTCTTCAAAGGGGTCAGGAAAGAGCCCACGATTTTGGAATAACCTGCACTTTGGAGAAAGGGGAACCTAGAGAGAGTTAAGGAAAAGAAAATTATGATGCCCCACCCCTTAAAAAGAGCATGTAGGGGTCAGGTGTGTTACACTAGACAACTGTCAAGAGAGTATTCAAGTATTTGTGAGGTGCGAAGGACTATGCTATATGATACCAAGGAAAACATGGAGGTGACAGTGGTAAATTAAACGTACATGGATTTGTCAATGCCGACTGGGTTGGAGATATGGATCGACGAAGGTCGACCAACATATATGTCTTCAAGATGTTCAATGGAGCAATAATATGTATGAGGAAGCGACAATAAGTCGTAGCCTTGTAAAAACTAGAAGCTGAATACAAGGCAACCAGTCATGGAAGCAAAGAAGTAGTATGACGACAAAGGCTATGTTGAGGAATCAGGTTTGAGCAAAGATCTATGAAGATAAGTTTCGACAATCAAAGCACAATATTTTTGGAAAAGAACCATGCTTATCTTTCTAATACTAAGCACATTGATGTACAATAACATTTCGTAAGAGATATGGTGGAAAGTAACAAGGTGCCACTGGATAAAGTAGACACGATAGAAAATATAGTAGTCATTGACCAAGTCTGTGAGTGATGTGAAGTTCTCTTGGTGCAGAGAGGCAATGGACATTGCTGCATGAGGTCTGTGAACGAAAGTTCAGGAATCTCTTGGTTTCAACAAATAAGACAATAAGTGGGAGAATTTTGGGTTGTTCTATTCTTTACAGTGAAATTTTAGATGAGGTGGATCAACTGACAATCGAATTTGAGGTGGATCGACAATAGGTTGAGGGTCGAGGTAGATCGACAACAAGTCAAATGTTGAAGTTAGTCGACCGGGTAAAGTTGAAGTCAAAGGTTGAGGCGGTTCGACATGGTAAATGAATTGACATCAAGTCGAAGAGTTCAACCGACAAGACGTTGACAGGCGAACATGTGGCGACTGACTGAAGACCGAATGAAGGATGACTGGTAATATGACTTGGAGTTGATTGTAACTGAATCCCGAGATTCACGGTATTTGTAGCCAATGATCTATAACTGTTTTTTGGCGCCATGTATTTAGGGTTTTTCCTACTGTAAATCCTATAAAGAGGCGTGTTGTAAGGACGTAAAGGATAATCTTGAATCTTTAGATGATGAATGGTAATCGCCAAGAGTCTGTAATTTAGAGGTTGTTGGTCATGCAGATGTAAGCCAGATTAGTTATAGGGTTGTTCTTGCACATGCAAGAGGGTACGATGTCGATTGTGTCTTAGGTGTGGACCAAGTTTAGACATGTAACCTTTTATTCATTGAATAAGACAACAAGAGAGCAGAACGCTCAAGGATTGCTGGTTTTCTCGGTTTGGGTTTCTAGGGTAAAATATTTGTGTACTGTGTGATTGCTTTGTCATTTACGTTCTTGATTAAATTATTCTTCTCTTCTGCTAGGTTTAGTGTGGAAGTGTATCTCATTTCCTGACATCAACTAGAGAATTGGTCTTAGTTACCAAAGGGAAGTTGAGCTATTTGATAAGTACAAGAATGAAAGAGAAATTAAACTAATTTAACTGAATTTGGGAGTTGGTGCATAAGAAGATATGTTGTGGGATTAGAGGGGTTGGATGAGAGTGTTGAATATTGGACAATACAACTATGGAATTTGATTAAAAAATCTCGATTGACTCGGAGAGTTGTTGCATTTTTCAAAGAAGAATGACGTTTCTTGTAAAAAGGACATGCCTTGACTTTGTTACCTAGAGTATTAGGCATTGTGAAATGCAACTGCGTGGATGTGGAATCCTAGAGGTTTTGCAAGTTTACAATTGTAAATTCTCATTGAACAATATTCTCTAATATTTTCACAATAAATGGAGTTTATTCCCCATGAGGTTAGGGTTCTCCTTAAAAGTATTTGTGTATTGTGTGATGACTATTTACGAGCTTGGATGTCTATTTCTTATTCTATTTAATGCTTAATAAATAAATAAATCTAGGTTGTAATATTCATTATGCATAGTCACCTCTTATTTAATATAATACGTGGTGTAGATACTTTAGGTGATTCAAATTTCCCACTGGAAAATGAACCGCTCCATGTGGATAATCTTGCTTATGCATTTTTTATGCAATTGAGGAGAGGTAGAAGTCATGGACAACTTTAGTGAAATAAATATGACA
>ML808529.1:15533-29396 GCA_009831015.1 Picea engelmannii | reverse complement strand
ATCTAGAGGAAGATCCTTCTAGAAGCGGAAGCTTCTATTAGGTCTTCTTACATCCACCTTATTCTATTTTATTGAAAGACCTTATTAATATTGACCTTTATTACATCCGAATATATTGATCTACCTATGTGCGGGTTAGGACCTTAACATCTGATAAGTTGATATTTCGGTGGTCATTCAGGGTTTCTTTCATTTGCAACAATATAATCTCTGTTTCTCTCTGGGGTTCTAGCATGGTCTCAGTTTCTTGACCTTCCTCAGGTTTTTCTTGTCTCATATTTATTTTTTCAAGCTTAGCTATCATTCTAGGGAAATCCAGAACTTCATTATCCATAGCTTTACAACAAAGACAACTAGGTCTTCTACCAGGACATTCCTTAGCTAAATGTCCTGGTCTTTTGCAACTGTAACAAAGGGTTAATCCTCTCTTTCTTTTAAATGATCCCCAGTTCTTTCTATACTGCGCACTAGGATCATGGTAGCTAACCTGTAAAAAATTCTTTCTATGATCCTGCATCCATTGGTTAGTCCAAACATTCTTTCTATGCATAGGAATAACATATCTTTCACTATTTATATCAGATCTACTTATATCAAATCTTCCTTCTTCTAGCTGTGCCCTACTTTTCAAGCTAGGACAAAATTTATCAAACATACCTAGATCCATACTTTTGAAACAAAAATTTCCACTAATCTTACTTTTAACAAAGCACACATCCTTCAGATCTTACCTCTTTTCTTCAGATCAGACTTCTCTTCTTAGCACAGAGCTTCACAATCCCAGTAGAGTAATGCCCACTAGGGCGACAGATCTACGCACATAGATTTCATAGTTTCAGGTCAGCTCTTCACACAAAGCTTATTCTTCCTCAGTTCCCAACAATCACAGTTTAAAGTCAGATCTTCACACAAAGATCCTCTTTCCTTAGTTCCCAACAATCATAGTTTCAGGTCCCGGCAACAGAACCATTTATTGGCACAGGGGCAGACCCGGGGTTCAACGCTACAACAACGCACCAACAAAACCCTAATTACCGACCCTTTCGACAACACCTACGAAGCAGATGAAGTCTCACCCGAGGTAGAGGCAGGGGTGGTTGCAGGACTCTAGTGTTTGCAACCTTAGCTGGGACACATATCTGTGATTGTAACACTTTAACAGAGCACTTAACAGTTACAGTTCATTAATATTCAGTCTTAGTTTACAATGCAGCTAAACACTAATAATAGATCGACACAGTATTCACATAGATTCAATAACTCCAAGCACTAAGCATACTAACATAGATCTGGTCTAGCATTCACTCACATTATTCATCACTAAGATACCATATTAGATTCATCTAACATCTGACATTGCACTAAGCATTGAATCTTATAAATAGAAGAGCAACCAAAAAGCACAAAGCATTCACAACACAGGATATACGTGGTTCACCCCCACCCTGGGCTACGTCCACCAACTCTTTGTCTTCTTTATTAGCTTCTTTCAATCTTCTTACATGCATATAGCCTCAAGATCAACTTCGCAGGGGACATGAGATCTGTGCATTATTCGCTAGATCCTCCTTCTCCAAGATAGGTTACAACACAAAGCCTACATACAGTCTCTTACAGTTACTTGCACTTAGCTCTGCAAGTCTCACACAATATGCATGAAGCCATTACATGTACCACTTGCACTTAGCAATTAATACTTAGCACTTAGCATATTGGCCTTTTCTTACATCGCCTAGCTACTTATTTATACATTACAAAATAGGCCTAAGCATGGGTAAACCCATGGGCCAACATTCCCATACCTGTTACATAAGCCGAAAACCCAAAAATCCCTAAAAAGGGCTCAAGATCCCACGATCTCCGCTTTGTCTTGTGCTCTGCCTTTGACAGCCTGTCGATGTCCCAAAACTAGGTCAAACATGACCAAGAATCCTCAAAACTTGGTCAAGGGCCAAAAATGCACAGAGTCTCTATGAGGTGGGCAGAGACTGATAACCTCTTAAGTTATAGAGTTGATAAATGAGGGCAAGGGGTGCACACAAGATTTCTCTAAGTGTTAAGTTCAAGATAATTAGCACAAAATACCTAAGTATTTTAGAGTTGACAAAGCTCACGAAGGATAGCGAGATTCAAGCCTCAAAAGGGGAGATCCTTTCGTTTGGAAGACGAATGGATGAGATTATCTTGGGAGGAGCCGAAGCTCCTCACGATTGTCAGATCTTAAGAAGGGACCCAAATGTTAATCCTTTGAGCCCTTCAGACTTCACAGATCTGAAGAATTGGGTATATTCTTCGTATATGAGGTGAATCCCCTGAAGTACCGAAGTAAATCTGGGCCGTAGATATGAGGATTCCCAGAAGCTATCCTGACAGTAGGACCCACGATGTAGTTAGCTTGATATTGAATAGCTTCCGGAGGAAGGGGATGCTGTAACATCAAGACCCCCATTGAAGGCTGGAGTACTGAAGTCATCCCAGCCATCCGTTGGAAAAGGACGCGTGGCGGAAGATCTGCCACTTCAAAGAAAATTCACCTCGGGAGAAGAGCGGAGTTGGTTAGAATAAGAACTCCCAAAGGCCTGGAGGTTGGAGTCCACTTGATTCATCAATCTAAGAGGACAGGTGTCAGAAGATCTGACACTCTGGAAGGATTGCACTCTAGAGGTTTGCGGTTGTGAGTACTTGGGAATTCGCTGAAGTGCTGGAGCCCGAATTTTCTGTGGGCCGTTGATTTGGAAAGGGAGAAGGGACCGTCGATCCCTCTCATGTCATTTCATAACTTCGCCAGTTCATAGTTCAGGAGAATTGGCGAGTGGTGAAGTGAAAACGCCTAGAGCCTGAAGCTCTGAAGCACTGAATTAGGCGCATGTTGTCTTGGCATCTGGTCACAGCCCGAGGTCAAATCAAGCTTATGAGTTGACCAATGAGATGACATTCATTTGCAACTAAGACAAACTTGAATAAAAGCATAGAAGAAGTAAGAAATGACAATCTGATATTAATAGAGAAAGAAGACCGTGATCTGTATTACATATCTATGATAGTCTATTACAAAGCAACATCGTATTGTATCCAGAATTAAATCCTCAGTCCTACGACTGAACCCCCCCTTAGTTCATCTCATATCTTCAGCTTTATAGCTTTACAATAAAAATTTAGATCCTAGAAGAATGGATCAGATATGCTAAAGATAGAAAGTCAAAACAATTTTACAAAAAGAGAGGAAGAGATCCTCAAAATGAGGTGAATTCTTCATTCTATGGTCTTCAGATCATGTAGAATCTCTGTGCTGTGCAGATAATCCTTCCAAGGCTGTTTGATATCTCTTGAGGAAGATGAAATTCAAATTTTCCATGTTTGGAAATAAACCCTAATTCATTGCCCCCAAAATAGGTGCCAAATCAACTTGAACACCTCCTCTAACTCCTTTGCATCAAAATTGGATCTTAGATTGGACATTATAATTCAGTATCTATCTTTAGAAAACGTTTTCAAGAGATTTGGTTGAGTAAAACTTCGATCTGGGCAAAAATACATCTTCCCTGCCTGTCTCAGGTTTCACTAGCTATTTCGCCTTAAGATTTGCTAATTAGCTGGTGAAAGCTCTGCTTTTCATCAACTAACTGGTTATAATTATGCCTTCTGCGCTGGTGAAAGTTCTGTCTTGGTCAAAAAGGAAATCTTCAAAATGGTTATACTCTGCCTCCATGGCTGCCATCTATTCTTTTAGAATTTGAACCAAATTCTTTTATTGTCTTCTTCAATTTGCTCCATATCTTCCTTTGGCAACAAAATGATTAATGAGCCAATGTACTGTTTCTTTCCAAATTTGTAACAACAAGCACTGCTTTGACAGTAATTCAATTCTAAGTTTTGATCTTGCCTCTTTATGAGGCATATGACAGATTTTGTCAATCAATGGATGGTTGATGTTCACCATAGTTGCTTCTTACAACAAAACATTGCTTGATATATTTCCCAAATGGTGCATTCACTCCTGGATAGTCAATCAGGACCACAATGTGGGTGGATGCTTCTGAAGGAAAAGCCACGCCAACACTTGTAGATAGAGTGAAGAAAACACAAATGGCAATGTTTGGAAAATAGAATGGAGTTGAGCCCATTGTTATCTCCAATTGAAAGACCACCAAGAGCATAAACCAGAATATTAGTCCCATCCAGTTCTGTTCTTATAATTTCGATATAAATTATTCTCTCTTTTTCCTCCACCATAGGACAGTTGCCCTTGAGGTTGCTGACTTTTTAATTCTTCAAGCTCCAAACCCATGCCATTGTAACTTCTAGTGGTTAGTTTGTAAACATGATTCTTCTGCAACTTGTGCTGGATATTCAGGTCATGGCAGCTATACAGAATGTAGCTTTGGGAAATTAGTGCTATTATTTAACCCTGTCTATCTGTGTACTCTGTGAAATTTTGAAGCTTTCTGATGCTATGCTTGGGGTTCTCTAAAAGCCTGAGACTTAGGCCTTTCAACCTTCAATTATCCATGACCATCCAACGTTAAAAGGCAACATAGATAAAATGCTTGTTACTGTTTGTGGGGGGGGCTCCTATACCAATTGAACGAGCACATCAAAGAGTCATGGGGGCCTTCTAAATCAGTTGAACAACCATGTGAAAGATCGATGAGGGATCGAGATCTTGAAAGCAACGAGGGCATCAAGGACAAATCCAGAGCTATGCTTATGATTCCATTGAAGTGGACAAATCCGGAGCTATGCTTATGTAATACCCACAGATCGGGAAATCATAAATGAGCACATCAGATTGCATACTTCTGTCATCCATCTCTGTGAAATAATCTTTGTTTCTGTCTGTATTATCAATATACATGAGCATAGTGTAGATATCGTTCAGATGAGAAATGGCATCAAACTCAACTTCCTCCACCGTTTTGAGTACACACTGAAACTTAAGTCAAGAGTCTTTTGAGCATCTGCAAACTCAAACTCTGCACACCTGTATCTTGGTAATAACAACTTGTTTGTCTTCTTGGTGCGCTGATATGATACGACCTTCCACTTTTCAGAGCCAACAATTAACACCTTTTGCACATGTAGAGGACACGATATCCAGATATCTTACAAGAATAGATACCCTAATATCTGAATAAATGAACTCAGCGCTTGCACCGAACTTGTTGACTTGAAATGTGTCTCTGCGTTTGCGTTGGGCTTTGATGTTAACTTATAGATTATGTATTGGGTTTGATGATTTGCGACTTGACTACACTTGACATGTGGACTTGGGGTTTGGCTTTAGAGATTCCAAGTGTATTCGTATGTGAACTTAGGTATATGCATGGATATGGAATTTGGAAAAATCTAATATGATTTGAGTTAGACCTAGGTCATTTGTGTGCACACACCACATTTTGGATAAAATTTACAAAAATAAAAATGTATATTTTTATTTTGTAAATATAAAAAGATCTAGAAACTAAGGTTTAGGTCCTAATAACCAGGCTTTTGGAATGCAAGTCAAGATGGCAAAGCCAAAGCAATTTTAGGCAAAAAGATTAATAGGAGATTATCAAGGTTTGATGAAGAATGAGACTCTGATACTAGCCAAAATACCTAAGGGAACGATAGATCAAGTAGCGAGTAATAAGGACGTTCATAAAAATTACTAGTGCGTTTGTTTTTGTAGCTAACCTCTGGCTCCAATTGGGATGGAGACCTCCCTGTGAGGTTTCCAAGAACCTAGTAGTTCCAGTCGCCTTTTAGCATTGGGCATGCAGTCATCTGGCTTCCTTTGGCATTGGGCATGGAGTCATCTGACCTGTGCAACTGTTCCTCTGCAAACCTGTAACTTGCATGCAACCTCCTGCTTATTCATGAAATCAACAACTGAAAAAGATCTAACTGCTTGTATGGTGAGCTTATTCCTCTGCCTACTCCTACACTAACCAACTATACTGCCTCTTATCAAGTGAAGTGATGATTCCAATGAAGCCATGTAAGGAACTGATTTACTGACATCATGCTAGATCTTGACTCGAAAAACAATGGAAGCCATATCATGCAGAAAAGAGGTTTGAACAGATGCTAAAGACAATCTTCTTTTGACATAAATATTTTAACATCTATGATGCTCATAGACTCCAAATAGTCAGCAAAAGGGTCATCAGATTCACAAAGCAATACCTCTTTGGACTGCTGATCCAACTGTAATTTGAAATGATGTTGAAGGCTGCCTTTACTAATCTCACTGTTGAATGCAGGTTGCTCGATATCTGTTGAATAAACATATAAGATGGACTGTTGATCTGGACTTTTCAACTCCTCACCTTCTTCTTCATATCTGCTGCAAACTTCCAGTCCCTGCAAATCTTGAAACTGTAGGCTGCCCTCATCATTTATTGCAGATCTAAAACTGTTAATTGTTGATCTGTCAATTCTTCCTGCTGATGTATATATTTGCTCTGTGACCTCAAAACCTTCAAAATAGATATGTTGATTTTCATGAATATCTAAAGCAGTAGATACATCTGATATAATGTCAGATGTTTCTATGTTATTACAATCATTCAATACCTCTTGATCTTAGTGACAACCATGTTTAATAGACACGTTCAATACAAGGTCAAAAACACCATCATTGTTGTCAAAATGTGGATCAACAAACTCTTGATCATGATTAGAGATGTCTTCTGCTATAGCAAAGTCTTCTTGAATATTTGGATTTTTATTCAACAAATTGAACTCATGACAACATTCAGGAAATAGAAAGTCATATGAAAATATGCGTTTACAAAACCCATGGAAGGCAGCATGAAAATCAGCTAAAGCGTTGATACTAGTAATAGGCAAAGACCGGTACCAATCACGAGAAATCCCTTTTAATGAAAAAGAGAATAGGCGGATCTGAACATCCTCATGCACAACTTGCAACCGATGCATGTAATCATGAAATTCCAACAAATGTTGAGTTGGCACTTCCCACTCTTCTCCTCGAAATTTGGGAAGACTGTTTTTCCATTCATCTCTACTACGCACTGGATTAGGGAAACCAACAATTTTTGAAAAATCACAAAACACATACCTCTTAGAAAATATCTGGTTCATGTCATACCAGTGGAGTCACCAAGAGATTTCTGAACAATGGAGTCACCACTGAATTCGTCCTTCATGGAGTCGCTAGATAGATGATTACAACCAATGTAATGTCTAATCCTTGTCTATCATCACGAAGTAGATCTAATGTCGTCTCCCAGGGAAGCTGAGCTTCAATCTCCTCTCCCCGGCAACGACGCAAATTTGTTATCTCTCCAAGAAACTCTTTGGGGTTGTAGGCCAAAGATGCTTGGTAACTTAAAATATGAATAGGTTTATGATTATGTTGGGATAAAATGGGATAACTGACCTACTAAATCATATCAAGACAATCAAAGAATATATAATCAGATGAGATAGTGCTTTCAAGAATCAATGATCAGATGAATAGCATAACAGTGGATGAAGAATACTATACTTACTAACCAGATCACACATGTGATGGGTCGGATAAGATAGTGCAGGTATCACTATTAAATCAAGCTTATGAGTTGACCAATGAGATGACAGTCATTTGCAACTAAGACAAACTTGAATAAAAGCATAGAAGAAGTAAGAAATGACAATCTGATATTAATAGAGAAAGAAGACTATGATCTGTATTACATATCTATGACAGTCTATTACAAAGCAGCATGGTATTGTATCCAGAATTAAATCCTCAGTCCTACGACTGAACCCCCCCTTAGTTCATCTCATATCTTCAACTTTATAGCTTTACAATAAAAATTTAGATTCTAGAAGAATGGATAAGATATGCTAAAGATAGAAAGTCAAAACAATTTTAAAAAGAGAGAGGAAGAAATCCTCAAAATGAGGTGAATTCCTCATTCTATGGTCTTCAGGTCATGTAGAATCTCTGTGCTATGCAGATAAGCCTTCCAAGGCTGTTTGATATCTCTTGAGGAAGATGAAATTCGAATTTGCCAAGTTTGGAAATAAACCCTAATTCATTTACCCCAAAATAAGTGCCAAATCAACTTGAACACCTCCTCTAACTCCTTTGCATCAAAAGTGGATCTTAGATTGGACATTTTAATTCAATATCTATCTTTAGAAAAAGTTTTCAAGAGATTTGGCTGAGTAAAACTTTGATCTGGGCAAAAATACACCTTCGCTGCCTATCTCTGGTTTCACCAGCTATTTCGCCTTAAGATAGCTGGTGAAAGCTCTGCTTTTCATCAGCTAACTGGTTATAATTCTGCCTTCTGCGCTGGTGAAAGTTCTGTCTTGGTCAAAAAGGAAATATTCAAAATGGGTATACTCTGCCTCCATGGCTGCCATCTATTCTTTTAGAATTTGAACCAAATTCTTTTATTGTCTTCTTCAATTTGCTCCATATCTTCCTTTGGAAACAATATGATTAATGAGCCAATGTACTCTTTCTTTCCAAATCTGTAACAACAAGCACTGCTTTGACAGTAATTCAATTCTAAGTTTTGAGCTTGCCTCTTTATGAGGCATATGACAGATTTGATCAATCAATGGATGGTCGATGTTCACCATAGTTTCTTCTTACAACAAAATGTTGCTTGATATATTTCCCAAATGGTGCATTCACTCCTGGATAGTCAATTAGGACCACAATGTGGGTGGAGGCTTCTGAAGGAAAAGTCGCGCTAGCACTTGTAGATAGAGTGAAGAAAACATAAATGGCAATGTTTGAAAAATAGAATGGAGTTGAGCCCATTGTTATCTCCAATTGAAACACCACCAAGAGCATAAACCAGAATATTAGTCCCATCCAGTTCTGTTCTTATAATTTCGATATAAATTATTCTCTCTTTTTCCTCCACCATAGGACAATTGCCCTTGAGGTTGCTGAATTTTTAATTCTTTAAGCTCCAAACCCATGCCATTGTAACTTCTAACTATCAGTTTGTCAGCATGACACTTCTGCAACTTGTGTTGGATATTCATGTCATGGCAGCTATACAAAACGTAGCTTTGGGAAATTAGTGCTATTATTTAACCATGGCTATCCGTGTAATCTGTGAAATTATGAAGCTTTCTGATTCTATGCTTGGGGTTCTCTAAAATCCTAAGACTTAGGCCTTTCAACCTTCAATTATCCATGACCATTTGACTTTAAAAGGCAGCATAGATAAAATGCCTGTTACTGTTTGGGGGGGGGGGTGGGCTCCTATATCAATTGAACGAGCACATCAAAGAGTCGCGGGGGCCTTCTAAATCAGTTTAACAACCACACAAAATACCGATGAGGGATCGAGATCTTGCAAGCGATGAGGGCATCAAGGACAAATCCAGAGCTATGCTTATGATTCCATTAAAGTGGACAAATCCGAAGCTATGCTTATGTAATACCCACAGATCGGGAAATCATAAATGAGCACATCAAATTGCAGACTTTTGTCAGCCATCTCTGTGAAATAATCTTTGTTTCTGTCTGTATTTTTTACCTTCCAGGCAATATACATGAGCATAGTGTAGATATCGTTCAGATGAGAAATGGCATCAAACTTAACTTCCTCGACCGTTTTGAGTACACAATGAAACTTAAGTCAAAAGCCTTTTGAGCATCTGCAAACTCTGCACACCTGTATCTTGGTAATAACAACTTGTCTGTCTGCTTGGCACGCTGATATGATACAACCTTCCACTTTTTAGAGCCAACAATTAACACCTTTTGCACATGTAGAGGACACGATATCCAAATATCTTGCAATAATAGATACCCTGCGATCTGAATAAATGAACTCAGCGCTTGCACTCGACTTGTTGACTTGAAATGTGTCTCTAGGTTTGCGTTGGGCTTTGATGTTAACTTATAGATTATGTATTGGGTTTGATGATTTGTGACTTGACTACGCTTGACATGTGGACTTGGGGTTTGGCTTTAGAGATTCCAAGTGTATTTGTATGTGAACTTAGGTATATGCATGGATATGGAATTTGGAAAAATCTGGTATGATTTGAGTCAGACCTAGGTCATTTGTGCGCACACACCACATTTTGGATAAAATTTACAAAAATAAAAATGTATATTTTTATTTTGTAAATATAAAAAGATCTAGAAACTAAGGTTTAGTTCCTAATAACCAGGCTTTTGGAATGCAAGTCAAGATGGCAAAGCCAAAGAAATATTAGGAAAAAAAGATTAATAGGAGATTATCAAGGCTTGATGAAGAATGAGACTCTAATACTGGCCAAAATACCTAAGGGAACGATAGATCAAGTAGCGAGTAATAAGGATGTTCATAAAAAATACCAGTGGATTTTTTTTTGTCACTAACATCTAGATCCAGCTGGGATGGAGACCTCCTTGTGAGGTTTCCAAGAACCTAGTAGTTCCAATCGCCTTTTAGCATTGGGCATGGAGTCATCTGGCTTCCTTTGGCATTGGGCATGGAGTCATCTGACTTGTGCAACTGTTCCTCTGCAAACCTGTAACTTGCATGCAGCCTCCTGCTTATTCATGAAATCAACAACTGAAAAAGATCTAACTGCTTGTATGGCGAGCTTATTCCTCTGCCTACTCCTACACTAACCAACTGTACTGCCTCTTATCAAGTGAAGTGATGATTCCAATGAAGCCATGTAAGGAACTGATTTACTGACATCATGCTATATCTTGACCTGAAAAATAATGGAAGCCATATCATGCAGAAAAGAGGTTTGAACAGATGATAAAGACAATCTTCTTCCGACATAAATATTTTAACATCTATGCTACTCATAGACTCCAAATAGTCAGCAAAAGGGTCATCCAATTCACAAAGCAATACCTCTTTGGACTGCTGATCCAGCTGTAATTTGAAATGATGTTGAAGGATACCTTTACTAATCTCACTGTTGAATGCAGGTTGCTCGAGATCTGTTGGAGAAACATATAAGATGGACTGCTGATCTGGACTTTTCAGCTCCTCACCTTCTTCTTCATATCTACTACAAACTTCCAGTTGCTGCAAATATTGAAACTGTAGGCTGCCCTCATCATTTATTGCAGATCTAAAACTGTTACTTGCTGATCTGTCAATTCTTTCTCCTGATGTATATATTTGCTCTTTGACCTCAAAACCTTCAAAAGAGATATGTTGATTTTCATGAATATCGAAAGCAGTAGATACATATGATATAATGTCAGATGTTTCGATCTTATTACAATCATTCAATGCCTCTTGATCTTGGTGACAACCATCTTTAATAGACGCGTTCAATACAAGGTCAAAAACATCATCATGGTTGTCAAAATGTGGATCAACAAACTCTTGATCATGATTAGAGATGTCTTCTGCTACAACAAAGTCTTCTTGAATATTTGGATTTTTATTCAACAAATTGAACTCATGACAACATTCAGGAAATAGAAAGTCATCTGAAAATATGCCTTTACAAAACACATGGAAGGAAACATGAAAATCAACTAAAGAGTTGATACTAGTAATAGGCAGAGACCGGTACCAATCACAAGCAATCCCTTCTAATGAAAAATAGAATAGCTGGATCTGAACATCCTCATGCACAACTTGCAACCGATGCATGTAATCATGAAAGTCCAACAAATGTTTAGCTGGCACTTCCCACTCTTCTCCTCGAAATCTGGGAAGACTGTTTTCCCATTCATCTCTACTAGGCACTAGATTAGGGAAACCAACACTTTTTGAAAAATCACAGAACGCATACCTCTTAGCAAAGATCTAGTTGATGTCATACTAATGGAGTCACCAACAGATTTCTGAACAATGGAGTCACCACTGAATTCGTCCTTCATGGAGTCGCCAGATAGATGATTACAACCAATGTAATGTCTAATCCTTGTCTATCATCATGGAGTAGATCTAATGTCGTCTCCCAGGGAAGCTGAGCTTCAATCTCCTCTCCCCGGCAATGACGCCAATTTGTTATCTCTCCAAGAAACTCTTTGGGGTTGTAGGCCAAAGATGCTTGGTAACTTAAAATATGAATAGTTTTATGATTATGTTGGGATAAAATGGGATAACCGACCTACTAAATCATATCAAGACAGTCAAAGAATATATAATCGAATGAGACAGTGCTTTCAAGAATCAATGATTAGATGAATAACATAACAGTGGATGAAGAATACTATACTTACTAACCAGATCACACATGTGATGGGTCGGATAAGATAGTGCAGGTATCACTATTAAATCAAGCTTATGAGTTGACCAATGAGATGACAACCATTTGCAACTAAGACAAACTTGAATAAAAGCATAGAAGAAGTAAGAAATGACAATCCGATATTAATAGAGAAAGAAGATTGTGATCTGTATTACATATCTATGACAGTCTATTACAAAGCAACATGGTATTGTATCCAGAATTAAATCCTCAGTCCTACGACTGAACCCGCCCTTAGTTAATCTCATATCTTCAGCTTTATAGCTTTACAATAAAAATTCAGATCCTAAAAGAATGGATCAGATATGCGAAAGATAGAAAGTCAAAACAATTTTACAAAAAGAGAGGAAGAGATCCTCAAAATGAGGTGAATTCCTCATTCTATGGTCTTCAGATCATGTAGAATCTCTGTGCTGTGCATATAATCCTTCCAAGGCTGTTTGATATCTCTTGAGGAAGATGAAATTCGAATTTTCCAAGTTTGGAAATAAACCCTAATTCATTGCCCCCAAAATAGATGCCAAATCAACTTGAACACCTCCTCTAACTCCTTTACATCAAAAGTGGATCTTAGATTGGACATTATAATTCAATATCTATCTTTAGAAATTTTTTTCAAGAGATTTGGCTGAGTAAAACTTCGATCTGCGCAAAAATACACCTTCGCTGCCTGTCTCAGGTTTCACCAGCTATTTCGCCTTAAGATTTTCTAATTAGCTGGTGAAAGCTCTTCTTTTCATCAGCTAACTAGTTATAATTCTGCCTTCTACGCTGGTAAAAGTTCTGTCTTTGTCAAAAAGGAAATCTTCAAAATGGGTATACTCTGCCTCCATGGCTGCCATCTAATCTTTTAAAATTTGAACCAAATTCTTTTATTGTCTTCTTCAATTTGCTCCATATCTTCCTTTGGCAACAAAATGATTAATGAGCCAATGTACTCTTTCTTTCCAAATCTGTAACAGCAAGCACTGCTTTGACAGTAATTCAATTCTAAGTTTTGATCTTGCCTCTTTATGAGGCATATGACAGATTTTATCAATCAATGGATGGTCGATGTTCACCATAGTTGCTTCTTACAGCAAAACGTTGCTTGATATATTTCCCAAATGGTGCATTCACTCCTGGATAATCAATCAGGACCACAATGTGGGTGGATGCTTCTGAAGGAAAAGTCGCGCCAACACTTGTAGATAGAGTGAAGAAAACACAAATGGCAATGTTTGAAAAATAGAATGGAGTTGAGCCCATTGTTATCTCTAATCGAAAGACCACCAAGAGCATAAACCAAAATATTAGTCCCATCCAGTTCTGTTCTTATAATTTCGATATAAATTATTGTCTCTTTTTCCTCCACCATAGGACAGTTGCCCTTGAGGTTGCTGAATTTTTAATTCTTTAAGCTCCAAACCCATGCCATTGTAACTTCTAGTGGTCAGTTTGTCAGCATGATACTTCTGCAACTTGTGCTGGATATTCATGTCATGGCAGCTATACAGAACGTAGCTTTGGGAAATTAGTGCTATTATTTAACCCTGGCTATCCGTGTACTCTGTGAAATTATGAAGCTTTTTGATGCTATGCTTGGGGTTCTCTAAAAGCCTGAGACTTAGGCCTTTCAACCTTGAATTATCCGTGACCATCCGACGTTAAAAGGAAGCATAGATAAATGCCTATTACTGT
>ML808528.1:216900-238649 GCA_009831015.1 Picea engelmannii | reverse complement strand
TACCGATCTCCTTTCCAGCCAACTATTGATCTCAACAGGTCATTTGAAAGAGAATATTTCTTTCCTCGAAAATAGCAATTGCCCTGCTATTCAATTTTGAATCAAAAGAAACTTTTCAATACATACAGGCTCTCAACTACGCTCTCTTTGCTCTGCTTGCAGGGTGACTACACCAACAATGGTTGGCACCAATCTCCTTTCCAGCCAACTATTGATCTCAACAGGTTGCTCATATGTCTAGTCCTCAAGAAGCCATTACAACATATTCATTTTGAGCTTTATTCATGTCATTATGGAAATTGAACTTGGGTGGAAAGAATAACAATCATTTCTCACAACCATCCAAGCTACACTCAATTGACCACCTCATACAATAAGCAAAAAATATAAATTACATTATCCAATATTTTATATAACTTAAGAAATGAATACATAATGAATTTTATCCACTTTTAAACAATGAATGCATTGCCATAAGATATTCCATGACTGGTATATTGGATTTGAGATTCAAGTGATTTTGATAGTCATGGCAACAACATAAGAAGCACTTCCAAAAGTACAAGCCATGCCTAGAACCTCCCTTCTCCATTACATAGTATCATGACCAATTTTGAATAATTAATTATTTTATGGAAACTGTATAAGTCCCAATCCCTTGAGCTTTTAAATTTTAAATAATTATGGATGTATTTTCAAATTAACTTACTACATTATGATGTATTTTTAAATTGACTTACTACATGACCCATATTGTTTTTCCATAATATCATGACATAATAAAGTCAATATTCACATAATGACAGTTAGAATGTAAAATTAATAAAGTACCAAGTTTTTAGAAACATTGTTTTTCGCTCGAGTTAATATTGAACATAGAATTGATTACAAAACGTAAAATACATTACTATATTCAATTTTTTTCACATAGTTACGTATATAATATCAAGTTTCTTTGTACTTATTAGATGTTTCAATCTAAACGATCCCTTCATTGCACCCGCCATACGGAGTGGTTGAGCATTATTTGAATCTTATCTTGGTGGTTAATTTAATGCTCGGAATTTAATATTTAGATGCTGCTTTACCCTCTATTTTTGGCATTGTCTTAAACTTTGCCTTAGAAATGGTAAACATTGACCTTGGGGTGGTATTATCACTGTAAACATTGCCTTAAGTCAAGGGTGGGTGGTATTATTACTAAAATGGTAAACATTGACCCCGGGGTGGTATTATCACTGTAAACATTGCCCTTAAGTCAAGGGTGGGTGGTATTATTACTGTAGTTTAAAGGTTTTATTTTATGGTGTTTTTATGAGTATATTTATGGATTAATCCAGTAAAAAATTGTTGGAACTTTAAATTTGAGTGATTGAATCTGTATAATTAGAGTACCTCAAGGGTGCTAAATCCATTTATGCATTCAAAAATGCAATTTAAACGACAAAAACTGATGATTTCACCAAGTTTTGTTTTGCCCTGTGAAAAAATTCCAAAAATTAAATATTTAGACAAACCTAATATTATTGGATGAGAAATAATCATGATTTCCCCAATACATCTTTGTGGGTACCTTCATTTGTCAATCAATCTCCATTCTCCACGGTGATGTGGGACAGGGGCTACCAATATCCAACTTGCAGGGGAGACCAATATCCAACTTGCTAAAGAGCATTGAATAGTGCAACAGATAAATTATAGACCCATCGATCTAAATTGCTTTGAGATATGACAATCTATAATCCACTTGCAGCAGCATTAAATGCTACTTAGCAAGCTGGATATTACTCCAGGTCATACATCTTCTATATAACTACCTATAATCCACTTGTAACAGCATTAAATACTGAGTAGCAGACTGGATATTACTCCCATGCATCTTCCATCCTGACAAAGTTTGTTATTTGGTGCCTCTTCTCATCCAGCTTTTTCAGCCAGGCTTTACACTGTTCAAAAGTATGTTATCTGCTGTCAGAAAAACACATCAATTTGATGGTCTGAGTAATGGAGCTTGTCAGGGGGTGGGTGACTTGGCGGCAGCTTCAATGAGTGGAGCTCTGGCAGGGCAGGTGGGTTGGTTGGTTGGAATAAATGACCCCTGCGCTTGGACCATTGCATTGGAAGAATCGAGCACTTTCCTATGCAACGTCTATCGGCCGTTTGCAGGTTTGTTGTCAGACCTCTTCAGGTGATTACTTGCATCCTGGTTTAGGGTTTAGTGATCCGAAGGTGCTTTCGTCTATTCATTGGTTTTCCAAAGGGTTTACAAGTCTTGGGTCTGGAGACTGGAGTAGGTAGGAGGCCGATAGAACTTTCTCATGCTTTTCCAGGCATTTTCTGCAACACTAATGATCAGAGGACTTATCTCTCTCAGAGTCTTGGTGGACGTTAAGTGGAGTGGAAGTCGGTCATATAGGAATTGGAGTTTCTGTGGAGGGTGGATTATTAAAGGAGGAGGACTCTGCATGATTCGATTGCATCCAAGTCAAATACTTGGATGCAGGAGGGGAAGTTACTGCTGGTCTTTATGAGGAGGGGAAGTTACTGCTGGTCTTTATGAGGAGGGAAAATAAGCAAACAAATCTATAAAATAGATTGATTTTAATTATGTTCATGAGGCTGAACAGTCTAAGGGACTAAGATTCATGAGGCTGAACAGTCTTAAGGGACTAAGAAAATAACAGTTCTAATTTATGTTTACATTTTTTTCGGATCTTAAATTAGTATTAGGAGACAATGTTAAAATGAATGAGGTGATCAACATGGCAGAGGATATGGCTACTCAGAGTGATAATAAATGTATAGCCTGAAAAAAATAAGATGCAACATGACATCCATGCTAAAAAGATGTCATACTAAAAAAAAGGCTGCAGTCTAAAAGTTATAAGTTTTGGTGGGGATTTTTTCTTTTTAATTTTATCCAAAAATATTAGATTTGTAGATTTGAATGATTAAATCTTTTATACATTTAAAAATAAAATTTAAACAACAAAATTGTGATTTAGTTCAAATTTATCTCAATTCCTGCGAAATAAACTAAAACGAACAAGCCAACATCCAAATGAAGTAACCCGAAAACGAAGAATCATAATACCTAAAATCTAGTGCAGGAGGCGATTGGAGGGCGCTGTTACATTGTGGGTTTCATGGCAGAATTCGGGGCGTACGTAGAGAAAGTGGGAGAGGTAGTTGTAATGGCTTCTGGTTATTTAGGGTAATGTAACCGTTAAAGGAAAGTCTTAAAATTGAAGTAGGGTTATTTACTATATTGATTTTCTATTCAATATAAAATTGAATACAAAACGTATAGTATTCATTTCATTTTGCAGACAATTTGCTTTTGTACAAGGAATGGTTTACTCTCAAGGCGTTTAATCTCTTAAAGGACAAAATTAAAGAAGATTACAGCAGGAAAGAAAGATGAGGAGTAATGATGGCATTAATGGAAGAAGGAGAAGCATTTGATATGAACCATAGGATTCAAGCCCTAATTTTTGGGCAAGTTGATGCCCTAATGAAGTAGCTACCCTACTTTGGAAATCTAATAAAGTTGTATTTTTTTTTGTTGTCCAATGATCTTCACCTTGGTACCTACAAGACACTCCATTGTATAATGTTCAATGTAGTCAAGGTTAAGCTTTATAGTGTTTAAGTGGTCTTCCACCTTTGAGGTATCCAACAAAGTAGAAAGTATGGACAAAACATCTCCACATTAAATACAAGATGTAAGCAAGGGAAGGGTGGAAGATTCAATTCAAAATCATTTCCATCTATGGCCTTTTGTAATAATGTAAGGGCCATATCAAAGTGGCCTAAGCTTTATGTGGGTACCCATGAGTTACTCTTCCTGCAAATGCAATTGGTATGACCATAAGGGGGGCATATATGGGGTTAAATGCATATGATATGTCATATATGAGGGTAAATGTATATGATATGACTCCATGGGGGGCATATATGGGGTTAAATGTATATGTAATGGGAACATGTGATTTAGATGTATGAATGTATTGGAGTATTTGGAGTAGGTTCTCATATTCTTTAAGGAGATATTGTGTAACTCCCCTCTCTTATCTATCTTGGAGTTTTTCTCCACGCTCACATTTGGTGTACATGGAATTGAAGGGTCAAGTTGGAGAGTTTCCAGTATATGGAAGGTCAAGGATCATAGATCTTGTAACATGGCATGGAAACCCGACACATTTTTTTATTTTTTTAGCACCAAACTCGATGTACGTGGGTTGTAGTGGAGTAGCCCACGTATACACGATCTGTATAACTGCTAGCTCGCGTACATGTGCAAAAATGTGTATTTTTAGCTCTGGAGTGATAAAAAAAGGGGAATTTAAGTCTACAGAGAGAAATGGAAGGCCATCAAAGTAAGATGCATGGAGTGTGGAAACATTTGCTATAACAATAACAACATTTTTTGTTAGTTACTTATCCACTAAATTATGAACACATAATTTTTTGTACGATGAAATTAGCTTCATCATTAAGCACATAACATCATACAGATCAGGTTTAAACATGCAAAATCATTAGAATGTCTCAACCTTCTTTTCAGTAGTAATTTTTTTTTTGTAAGCTCTTATCGATGGGGTAGCGTAGGGTTCCCAAACCCCTTAAAAGATTTTTCCAAGAAAAAATTATTCGACTCTTTCTTGAGCCGAAGCAAGCCAAATGTTGTTTCCTACTCTGAAACCACTTTGCAAGACACCCAACTCCCTAAGTACTTTTTAAGGGATGGGGTATTAAAATTTCACTTTTCATTAACCCTCTTAAAGCCTCTTCTTGGTGGTACCATCATCTTATGCTCTTAAAGAGCTTTCCAATGAATGTCACCATCCTAAAAAACGAGCTCTGTATCAAAATTTAGGGCCTTCTAAAGTTTCTTAGGCCTTCATTGGCCAAAATCCACCTCATCGCCATGTGGCACCCACTTGGCTCCACGTCCCCCGTGTCCATTCAACATAGTGCTGGCTACCTGGCCCATCGGTCCTCGGCTTATCAGGCCCTCCGATTCAACGGCTCAGATTCACTCGGAGCCTTTATCTGTCGTCGGAGTCCCTCTCTATCGAAGTACATCTAATCCATATCTCACAGCCCATTCCGACCAGTTCATTCTGATGGTATCCACAACTGGCCACGACCGACCACCTGACATGACATGTGGCCATGTCATTGCTTACCACTTGATGAGACATGTAGCGCTCCCACAATCGACCACTTATCATGACACGTAGCCCTACCACTTCCTACCACCTAGCATGTCACGTGACACTCATAATTCAATAGGGAGCTCCACCTCCACACTTTGATTCACCTTGACACATGGCACGACCATCACTAGACATGTGTACCACTCCAGTCAGGACGCATGGGTTGGAGTGTCTATACATGTCTTCGTCAGGCATATGACCCCACCTCTCGAGTGTTGACACCTTCCCACTTGGCACATTGATCCTTGGCCTATCGGGCCCACCAAACAGACTGCTTGCACTGACTCTCACTATTCGTTTGTGATCTTGCACTGACAAACACTCCGACGGGATCTACTTCGATGGGTTGTCTCCATAGATCCAACGACCCTCGATCTATGGAACCAATAGCCTCGATCACGTCTGTGCCCCAACTTTCTCGATGATTAATACTTTCCCTTTATTCTATTTCAAGTAACTAGGTGAGGCATGTTGATGAAAAAGAATGATGAATCTTAATACCAACATTTTCAGATTTTGCTTGGTTAGAGCAAAATAATCGGGATTATCACCCTATGTTTATAGCTTCTTTTACAAAAAATTCTCAAGAAATATGTCCTTGGAATTAATGTTGTCATTTATAATTTAAGTATGTCAAAATGAAAAGAAAGCATTCAAAACATAAAGTAATTTGAATAAATTTTAAATTAAGCAACTTTAGAAATAAAAGATCTGATAAAGGAAACACAAAAATACTCAAATGAGACCCAAAACCATCCAAAGATTTTATTTATTCAAATCTGAAATATAGCCAACAACGTTCTTCATACCCCAAGGGTAAGGACCAGAATGAAACTTAGCAATCAACGATGGTATTTTGCATCATACAATGACCACTGGTATCATCAAGCAAAACCAAGACTGAAACAAAGTTGAAATAATAGGCACAAATGTCATTGCCTTGACTCTGCATAAAACCTGAAAACTAATCCATAAATCTAACATGAATCTGCAGACTATCGGAGACAGGTGATCAACCTTGTGAAGTATACTAGCAAATCAATATTTATTGGTTCTCCTTTTTGCCACCTTAAGTAGAATCCTGCTATCAACAAGAAGTCCTTAGCACTTATGTATTTCGGAGATGAATGAAATAGAAAAAAAATCTCACTTAAGAAGAAAGAGTAGACCTTATCATAGTAGTTCTTTCTATCACTCTCTCTCTTTTGATTGTCCCTTGAAATCTTATTTTATTCTTTTCAAAGTGGTTTGAGAAGTTCAACTACTTTTAGTTATGTCATTAACTAATTTTAGTTAATAGGGACAGTTTTTATAAATTAATAATAATATTTAGTGATAAGGATAAATAAATACTAACTAATAGGTGGGGACCCCTTGATTATTCTTTTAAAATTTTCAAATAATTTTTTTCTTGTCCCCCCTCAAAACTAGAGATAATATAATGCTTCCAAATATCCATTTAAATATCAACATAACACATATTGAAATCATCCCATATGAAAACTTTGTAAACATCCTTGTGACCCTCGAATTATAAATATATTTATCAAAATAAATATATCAGTTGTTGCCTTAATCAAAGTTGTCATAATATATCAAAATGAATATATCATCAATCTATCTGAAAATATATAATGGTGTGTAAATAATCAAAATGATGAATGATCAGTTTGATCAAACATATCAATGTCCAAAAATATAACCAGAATTGTCCTCAATAGTAAAACATCATGACAACATTGTAAAATTAGAATTTATATTTTTTTGTATGAGGCAGCTTGCCTCTTCTCACTTCCATACCTAGGAGGAACTATACCTTCATCCACTAGTGTTTTTAACTCTTGTTGTTGAAGAAACTCATATATAATGTAAAGAAGAGTTAGAGTATGCATACAACAGCTAATAATCATCAAACACTATTTACATAACATAATTTAAAATAGCTTTGTGCAGCAACAAACAAACATGCAGGCAACCATTGTCATATAGGAAAATAGTCAAATATCAGTTCTGCCACTTAAACCTTCTTCATTTCTCACAACAATTATTATTCAAGAAAATGGGAATATAAATGATATTGGGAATATGGTAGGGTTTATAATGTGCGTAAAATGTAATAATGATAGGGAAATGTAATGGTACACGTTCGTAAACAGTTCACATCACACAACTGGTTTATAATGTGCGTAAATTGTAATAATGATAGGGAAATGTAATGGTACATGTTAGTAAATAATTCACATCACACAATTGTAAAACATGTTTATTATTCTATAATATATTCATCTATGACTCATCAAATATTTATCATTGTTAATTTATATTATCAAGTATGCATCACGAGGAAAAGAGATGAATTAAAATGGAAATGGCTCTGGGAGCTAGGAATGACTTATGAAAAGTGATAAGTATGAAGGGATTTGATGATGAACAAGAAAAATAAATTCTTCAATCATTCCATTACACAATTTTAATAGTGACCTCATAACACCTTAATTATAGAGTTCCTTGCCTCTAAAAGTCAATATCACACTGATACATGAATGTTTTAATTTTATACTCACAGGGGAAAATTAATGATCATTTGAAAGGATATATGGAATTGGGAGGTAGGAATAACTTATGAAAAATGGTTATATGAGGGGTTTGAACTTGTGAATATAAAATCAAACATGTCTCCTTCAAAACCTATTTCATTTTATCCCAAAACCATCTGCAATTATATTCAGCCTTTGCAAATATGGTGATTCATTGATTTCTTCCTACAGTAATATCTGAGCTAATCCCAAAATTCGTCAAATAAATTTGGTCAATGTAAAATAGTATGTGAACAGTGGGTTCCTTCAACCTATAAACATATGTTATCATTTCAAATATTCATTCACACATTAACGGTAAAACCATGTTAATGATTTTAATTCCGAGAAAACAAATCATTCATCGCCCTTCTTTTAAAATCTCAGAATTTGCCAAATAAAATTTTGTAGTTCATTTTCAAAACATTTGAGTTTAAATGAACCAATTTGAACTACCTCTGCATGTAAATACCATATACATGCAAGGAAATATAAAATGTATCATATGATAACCATTTCATTTGTTGATTGAATCATCCCTTCATTTTCCTTCAACACACCACCATTCATCAACATAAATAATTAACACCGCTTTGTGTGATAACACCACATAAATGTGTTGAATGTGCCATACAATGATCATTTCCAATTTAGACAGACTTCATACATTTCCTTCCATAATCAAAATTCGAACTAAAAACTGTTCATTATTTTAGAGTTTTGAGACCAAAAACTCATTTACAATTTCAAACAAATCTTCATTATAAACAAGTGAAGAGAAATGTAGAGACTAGGTTAGATATGAAGGACGACCCAGGTTTGAACCTGTACAACTTCCCAATCCTTCAAAATAACTTCAGCCATAGACGAAACTCCAAGGAGGAAATATATGAAAAAGAACAATAGGTCGTGATAACCCATAACCTTATGAACAAGGGTAAAGCCAACATGGTTTTCCTTAAAGTTTATGATATTTTCTGCAACAAGGTGGTGAAACGAATCTGTAAGTAGAGTAGCAATGAGACTCAACATAAGGATGAGGGTTAATGAACAGTGTCCAAAGATTGTGTTGATAAATCAGGGTTCGTGATTGAACATTGGGTTCAAAGAATATGGAAGAAGAAAACCTCATCATATTGTAACAGTGAGTAATATTCCCATTTAGACGAGAATGAACAGAAAGACAAACAACATGAGTATATTTGCACTAACATTTCCATGAGGAAAATAAGACAATAGAACGAATCAAACAACACCCACAAGTCCATTCACAATCACATAGAGCTAAAACCGAATTATAACTACAAATTACTAGTGCATTTGAAAAGAATAGCTACAGGAAACATACCTTTACCAAGAGCTTACTTCCCCTATCGAGAAAGAAGAGTTTCCTTATGCCAGAAAGTCAAGGTTTAGGGTTCGAATAAGAAAATTTTCAGACCTCAATTCGACAGACCAACACAACAAAAATTACGAACTCCCAAGGTGGTAACCCCATCAAACAAAACCGTGTCCATGCATTCAATGCATGAGACTACACGTCGCTTCTCATTAACACACTTTTCCAAATCATATTTTCATTAATCACCACAACGAATCACAATGCCACATTTGGTGCCAAGTCTAGAATAAATCATGTGCTCTGCTTCCACCTCAACAAGACTTAATGTCATTTGAAAAGTGGTCGAAATCTACCAACTAATCTTCCTTTAAAACATTTAAACCACATTTGTTTCCAAACAGTTGATGTGACAGCATATATCCATTTCAAACAATATCAAAAATAAGTTTAAGTGGCAACCAACAAACCCTGATATAGATGCATGTAATATACCACATGTGTTTCATTTGACAAAGAGTGCAAACATTTAAACCTTCTTGAGCCACCTTTGTAAATAACATGTAAGAGCCTGATACCTCATAATCATGCAAGGTTATGTTAAGTGCTTGGGTATGATTTCATATTAGATTTGCATCGCATAACCCAAAGTTTTAAATGTAGAGTTCACCTTGTTGCTTGCACTTTGAACTTATAATGCTATGTTTGCACATGAAAAACCCTCCTTATAACATTGTACAATAAACTAATACTTTATATGGAATATTTCGACAATATACCTCCTAAAATTTATTAATGAATAATTGGTAGCACAACCAGATACCTTAAACTCTTCATGTGCTCTTAATCAACAGAATGAGTTTCCTTTTAAAAATATAAGCAAGATCATCTCTCTTTACGACAACATATAACCAAATTAATCTTATTTAGAACCATATCTGAGATTGTCTTTTAATCAGTCGGCAGAATGCAATCAAGTAATATACTCAAGCTCCTGAGACCATATTAAAACAAAAATTTTGACCTCTTTTTATTACTAGGGAGGCCCACCTATAGTTAAGTATTTATTTCATAATAGATAATAAGAATTTTATCAATGCCTTGCAACCATTTGCACGAAGGTGGCTAGTTCACGATTTTTAGAGTCAACAAGGCCAACGACAACTCTACGATTGTCGTTTCATCGCACCCTTCCCGCGGTCAACAAACCTCGTCCATTCTCTGAGCTCCTCCTATCGGAGTATTTCCTCCCCTGAGTCATGTTCCACTCCGAAGGACATTTTCTGACAATGTAAACTTTGACTGATTAGACGGTCCTCGAAACTAGATGACTTCAGAGTCCCTTCTTGTGAGACGGTTAACAACCTTCCCATACTCTTCCTAGGCTTAGGTCATGGCGGGACCCGCAATGACTTGTGGCTGATATTTTCTCTTCGCGCTCTCACCAATCAATGATCTAGATCACCTCTTAGAGTCTCCCCCATCGGAGTACCCCCACTATGAGTATCCAAATGCTACTTTGATTTTCATTCTCTGACGATGCTCATTGCATAGGAATCCAACAGTTCAGATTACCTCTTAGAGTCTACCCCATCAAAGTGCCTCCACTTCGGGCATCCATGGTTACTCTGACCGTCCTTCTCCAAAAATACTCATCGCCAAGGGATCCAACGGTCCAGATTACCTCTCGAAATCTGCCCAATCGAAGTGCCTCCACTTCGGGCATCCATGGATACTCCGACCATCCTTGTCCGATGGAGGGCCAAGATCTATTCATGATGCCTTATCAACGACTACGATTCATCCTATCTCAAATACGGGTTTTCTACAGGTTATAAATCTGAACTTGGACTTGGTTGTTTCAAGAATTCTTCTAAGAATTCATGATATAGAAAATCAGACCTTCTCATCTTTAGATGTTTTATGAAGACTTTAACTATTCATTCTTCACTACTAGCACATGAGATATATATAATCACACAAATAGACTACAAATACCCAGCCATCCCTATGTTGTTATTCAAAGTCTCAAACAGTTACCTACAACGAATTTTCTAAAAACAGAGGAAATCAGTAAGTAAAGGCATAAACAAAATACTTTTCAATTGTAACAACCTCCTAAGCATATGAATTTCTGAAAACAAAAGACCCATTTCACACCACTCATAATACATCTATGCATTATTACAGAACTCAATCAATTGCAAAAGTTAGATGAAGAAATACTTATCTGAAAACTAGACAACATTGGCAATTGTTGAAGGGTGTGCCACTCTCCACCCAACCATAGGCACAGATGCACCAGTTATCTCTACATCCAGACACCCTCTAGCCATAGTAAAATGCGATGAGGGAACTTCAATTTTCTCAACAATTAGCAGAAGATGGAGGTTACTCTCTCATTTTTCAAAACCAAAGAAAAAAACTCTCAGCCCCCTCTTCACTCAAACTTTTCTTTTTTTTCTTCCCCCCCACCCAACCGTATGTTCTCTCTGTCCTCTTTTCCCTTTCTTCTACCACAATATTTTGTGGGTTAAATCCCCCAATTCATGGGTCAAGTCATAAACTTCCAGATGGGTACCATGTCCATTCTTTCATTGATTTTTGAGGAAGACTACCCAACTACCAACTTGACTGGTGTATAAATATTATGGAACAAAAACAATTTTGGGTTTGGTCATTTTTAATTCAGCAAAGTACTTCCTGCCAGGGTTCATCTTAACCAACAATGTTTCCCCTCACCATTCCTTCCCATGGCATCGTAATCTGTATAGGCAATCCCCTTCATCATTTGTTCAGTGTTTTCCATTTATATTAATAACTAAAAATATATACATCATGTAATTTAGCAAAGGTTCATTATCTTTCAAAATTCACCATAACAAGTCTATCCATAGTTTGGTCATAATAATAATTATATTTACAGACTGAGGAAACATGGGTCTTACAACTATCTTCATGGTATATGGGAAGGGGTTGGGGGAAATGTGTCGGTCATCAATGCTATTTGGCTAGAGTTGACAAGTAGTTCCCTAAGCTCATGTAGGAGTTGGTTATTACTTTTGCGAGCCCTTTTCTTTTCCTCTTTTGAAAGTCTAGGGATATCATTGGAGGAATGGGTTTTAACACCTACGGAAGAGGCAAGGGAATGCTTACCTATAGAGGTTGGATTGTGTTGCTCCTTGTTGTGCATGAAGGCATCCTTCAAAATTTGAACCTGATGTTTTGGGATGGAATTCGTATCTTGACGCTCACATGCTGCAGCAATGGATTGAAGATCTAATTCACCAAGGTCCATCTAATTGCCATCTTCTAAATCGATTTTTTGGGGATTATCTTCCGGCATTTCTTCCTCCAGATTCGTTGACTCTAGAGAATTTGGATCCATGGTCTTTTGACATTTAGCATTTTCATCTAAAATATTGGGCGGGCCATGGTCATTTGTGGGATCTTTCCTCTATTGAGTCTCCTTTTGGGGAATGTTGCAGGGGTCCTCCTCATTATGCGATAAAAATTCATAGGTATTTACTCATTTTGATATTTCTATTGTGCCGAGGAGGAGTAGGGTTGTCTATTGGGTTGTATTCTTGCTAAGACCTGCTCAAAACCCTTAGCGTCTTTTGTTGGTGAGCTTTGCACAGATGGTGGTGGGACATTCAAATGGAAACCTCGAAAGAGATGGTTGTGTTCGTGGAATTGTCGACAACGAAAGGGAATGTGTTTGTAATCAATGGTTTGTACCCATTCATATCTTGAGAGCTGAGACATATCAATTCTATTAGGGCCTTCAAAAGGTTCATGTAGATGCATATGCGAGCATAGGAGGTGTAGCGGCCCTTTTTAGTGACTCCAGAGATTTTCCTTGTTTAGTGACTTTAGATATTTTCACAAAAGAGCCTAGTGCATTGCCTATAAGATTTCAGCCTCCCATAATTCATACAGAAGCTAGTAGAGGCGTATCCAAATGGGGGCAGCAGTAAGTCCTCTTTTTTAGGGTTGAATCTCTCTATCTAGGGTTGAAAGTACAGTCGTGTTGAATTTAAGAAATAGGGATTGTTTTTTTAAACCTTGTCCCAATCCTCCAAAGTGGAGAAAATAATAGTGAAGAATCCTTTGAAACCCACTTTGAGATCGATTTGGCCCTTGGGTTTCCAATTTGTTTTGATCCTCCAACTGAGGGCTTTTTCTGTGGGCCAAATGCCCATGAATTTACCAATGAATGCATGATCATGCATGCACTGTATAGAATCCCTAATTTTTGCAAAAGTAATCTCATATTTGGGATTTTCTTCGGAATACAATGATGTGTGGTTTCGAGATTGTTATGCCTTTGGTCTCACCATCTGCAGTCTAAGGATCATCTTCAAGGTTCTTTCCCTTATTTGCTCATGAAGCATTGTGCCCGCCCTAACTACTGTTGTGTGGAACCTTACCAGTGCCTAATAAAAACTCTACTATAAGAGGAAGCCACGCCCCCTCCTTCACCCAATCCATAGCCATGGGAAACCCTTGGCAAGCTGCAAAACCCTAAACCTTGGAGAAAACCCTAATTCTCAATTCGTTAAACCCTAAACCTCGGAGAAAACCCTAACTCTCAATCCGTTATTATATTCAATTTATTAAATATGGTAAACATTAAATTTTATTATCTTGAATATATACAATATCATGACTTAATAAAATGAGGTCAATATTGAATTTACGGTTATTATGGTTATTATATTCAAGCTATTAAATTTAATAAACATTTTAATTTCATTGCTTTTAGGATGCTTGAGATACACGCTACCTTGACTTAATGAAATGAGATCAATATTGACATAGTGGCAGTTAGAGTAGCAACATTGAATATTGAAAATAGTATTGAATACAAAACGTATAATACATTACTATATTAAAAAAAAAAATCACATAGTTACGTATAGAATCTCAAGTTTCTTTTTATTTATTAGATGTTTCAATCTGGACGCTCCCTTCATTGCACCCGCTGTCTCGAGTTGTTGAGCCTTCAAGTCTTATTTTGGTGGTTAATTTAATGGTTGGAATTTAATATTTAGATGCAGCTTTCCCCTCTATTTTTCGTATTGTTTTAAATTTTATGTTTGATATATACATTACTATATTATATATTTTTATGATGGATTACAGTAGTATAATATAGTTTAAATAGTTAATTATAGAAATAGTTATTATAATTAGAAAAAAAAAAATTATGGAACTAAATAAAATCAATATTCATTTTATTAACGTCCATTAAGATTGAATTGGTGATTTATCGGACTTTAAGAGGATAATTGATTACTAGCGATTTTTAGAATTTTGTTTCTGTGCTCGAAAAGCATTAAGAGAAGCTTTCCAAGATCATCATAGTTTTGTTGAGTTAAGAGGTTAGGAAGGTTGGTAGTGTAACAAAGATTTTGAAAATGAGATCTAATTTGGGTGTAGGCTGGGCAAACTAAGAGAAAGTGTTTTTCATCTTCAACCTTCTTAGTGTCACAAAGGTGACACACTCTTTCATCCCATGGCATTTTAGGAATTGACCAACGCCTAGTTTCACTATGGAGCTTGTGAGAATTTGTGTTTATCTTAGCAATGCTTTTTTTTTTCTTTACACTCGTCAAAATAAATAGTCCTTAAATTTTGGTTTCATGATATTTGTAATAGTATTTTTATTCTGCAAAAGGGTGTCTCCCATGATTCCCCAATAGTTTAGCCAAGACCGGGCATCTATATGTCATCCTCGCTTGAGTCGATGGTGGTTATGACTCGATTTTGAAGCAATTTTAGGAAGCTCGTTGTCTTCCATGTTGTTTAACCTGTTCTTATACATTAGGTATCTAGTCATAACCCTGCTCTGAATGGTGGAGAGGCTTGTTTCTAAGAGGAGGATGGGATAAGGCATATTTCCTTTAATTTTGAAATTATAGGTTATAAAATTATTTTGTAATTGCTCTATCTTTCTCCAAGTTTCACTAGAGATACTACAGCCCCAGACTTCACATCCATAAAGAATAAGAGGTGTAATGAGATTCTCAAAGAGGAGTTTCTTCTTATCCCAAATCCAAAGATCGGTTGAATTACAATTGTTTTCAAGCCCATAATAAGCTTTCCATCCCCCAATAATTATTTTCTCAATGCTATAATTCCACTTGAGCTTGTGGTGAATATCAATTCATATTCAAACCATTAAATTTCCTAAATTTTTTATTTTTAAGAAGAATGTTTTTGGGGCCAAGTTAATTTCAATATAAAATAAAATTGAATATAGTACATTACTATATTGATTTTCTAATCAATATAGAGTTGAATAATAATAATAATAATATATTTGCAAGGTCACGGCCACACCAAATTGGTGTATGAGACCCAGGTATGGTATTTATTTTGTAGACAATTTGGGCAAGGGTTTATTGTCCAATTTGAAATTTGCACTAGTTTAAATATTCTATTTTTTTATTTTTTTGGCATAGTTTTTTACTAGTTTTTTTAAAATAGAGTAAAAAATGTAAAAAAATTGTTGGAATTATAAATATTAATTGTTGAGATTGCATATTCTAGGTGCGATAAGAGTTTTTGGGGGGTGAATCTATTTATGTATTAAAAAGCCAATTTAAACAATGTAAAATTGCAATTTCACTAACAATTTCATAGTCAAATTCCCCTGGAAGTGCCACTTTTAATCTCATGGCAAAAATTTAGTGCCACCTTTAATCTCATGGCAAAAATTAAAGAAGACTACAACAACACTTGGAAAAGAGTAATGATGACATTAATGGAGGAGTAATGATGACATTAAGCTGTGATATTTCGAGGTATTAATGCAATTAGAATTTTTTTTTGTTGAAGTTGTGAAATTTTGCGGGATCAATTTTAAGAATATAAAGGTTTTCCTACTTGGAGAGTGGAAAGTGATATGCATCATGCATTAAGTCAATGATTGACAACGTACTCTTTTTATCTTGTTTGTTAGATGACGAATAGTGTGGTATCCAATAGATAGAAGAAAGATAATACACATCAATCATTCACTCACTGTATGGTACATAATTTTCTTCCTTCCAACTCTTCTTCTCAGTAACCACAACTGCAAAAGCAGAAACAAAACATTTTTAAACCAATGATAGAAGATCGTGCAACTGTACAAAGACCAGAACGGGTCCAAATCAAACTAAAAGGACAAAGCGAGTAAACAATTTGGGCAGTCTCCACCCGTGGCACATAAAAAAACTGTGGTAAAAATAACGCAGTTTGGTACAATAAAAAAGTATGAAGGGAGAGAAGAGATAAATACTTTATATATAAATAAAAAATGATATAGTAATTTACTTTAAATTTATAAAAATAAATAAATATAAAATAAATTTATAAAACACATAAAGAAGGGATTATTTATTATGAAATAACGGAATAAAAAATAAACGGGCCAGAACCATAAGGGAAAACAGAAAAACAAATATCGAAAGTAAAGCAGAAATGCACTTTTGAGAGGGAAAAAACATGGTCTTACGTTTACTTAAAATAAAGTTATGTGTAAAACTAAAAGATTAAATAAAAAAAGGATAATAGAAAATAAAACATTTAAAAAATGGGTGAGATTTAGAAAAGAGGATAAAATATATTTAAAAAAAATTAAGTAAATGAATTACAAGAACCTAACAAGTCAAAGTTAAAATAAAAAGAATGTGACCTCACTAGATAAGGGTTTGGGAGGACAAATAAAAGATTCGGAAAAAAACATATATAAGAAAACAAAGGATATAAAGCTATGGAAAGAGATAAAATGCAATTAGCAAAGCTACATTAATTGGGGTTAATGGTTGGAACCCTTGAAACACTAGTAAAAGGTTGTAGCAAATAGAAATGTGAAGAGTTATGTCATAGCTATGTTGATCATAGGGAAGGAGTTCATCTCATGTATGTAAATGTTTCGAGTTGTACATTTTGAGGATATATATAATTGTCTTGTTGACTACCTATGTTTATCTATTAGTCTAGGGATGGTAGGTAGTTAATTTGATTAGTTTGGTGTTCATCGTAGACCAAACATTGGACCAAATGATACTTAGGACCCTATTGTGGTATTTGGTAACCCAAAATGAACCCAAACATATTGGAAGAAGTGCTTCACAGTGGCTTTTGTTGAGACACTCTTCTTGTAGGGTGACACAATTCCCATCTTAGAAAACTGATCAACAACCACAAAAGATCGATCATTGCCATGCTTTGTTGAGGGTATATCTGACATAAAACCCATAGACACTAACTCCTAAGGGTTACTTAGAGTGAAAAGAGGAGTGTGCAACTAGTGCTTTCTAGTTGTAGGTTAAATGATGTCATACGCAGTGCAAGATCTAATATAAATGTCAATGTCTTGTTGGAGCTTTGGCGAGTAGAATTACTTCTACAACACTACCAATGTCTTCTCCACACCAAAGTTCCTTGCCACCCAACTATAATGTACCACCCAAATCATATTCTCACAGTTGCTTGAAGGAACATAGAGATGGACCAAACGGCATAGAAGTCCATCTTGGAGGTGAAAGTATGAAATTTGTTTATCAACAGAGGTTTTGATATGTAACAGTGAAGTTAGGATTGTCTTAATAGAGTTGGGGGCACTCTGAAGTCTTCTATCCACAATAATTGAAAATTTTGCTAGGTGCCACAACTAGAGGTCAACGAAGGTAGTTGGAAACTCCATTGATGCTTCCCTTCTTATACTTGATGTTCAGAAGAAATTGTTGAAGATACATTGACCACTTCTTATGGCAATCATTTTGCAACTCGCCCTACATTTGCATGAATTACAGAGACCTGTGGTTAGTGTGGATGATCATTTCCTTTCCCAAAATATAATGCTTCCACTGTTAACATGCCTTAACAATGGAGTAAATATTTTTTTCATAGGTGGGCATTCTGTGAACCATGTCAAAAGTATCTCTTTTTTTATAGACCATTGAATGTCCATGTTGTGTGAGGACTACACCCACCGCATAATTTGAGGTGAAAGTCTTGATTTTAGGCGGTTTGTTGTAGATCGTTTAGAATCAAAACTTGTGTCATATAGAGGCAACTCTTTATCTCCTTGAATGCTTTATGTTGTTTTTAGGCCCAAACAAACTTCATCTAGGATCCACCCCTCGTCACCTAGCTCAAGCGCCAAGAAATATGAGAGAACCCTAAGAAGAACCTATGGTAAAAGTTGGTGAGGCCCAAGAAGTTGAGGAGCTCGGTTAGTGTTTTTGGGGTTGACTAGTCACAAAAAACTTGGATCTTGGTTGGATCCACATGCATACCATGTTCATCCACAATGTATCCCATATATTGAATTTCATGCATGTTGAACAAGCACTTCTCCATGTTGGCATATAGCTTGTGTTAGACAAGGTGCTCAATTCTTGTTGAATGTGTTTCAAATGCATTCCATAAGGTGTCTTGAAGATGAGGATGTCATTTAGGTATACTACCACAAAAAAATGGTGAAAGGATATAGAATTGTAACATCCCCAGCCTCCAAGCTAAGCCACACCACAAAAAAAAAAAAAAACATCTTATACCATTAATTAACTATCATGCCCTGCATATGCAACAACTATGCAGAATCCAACAACAACATGCACAACCATGCATAATTATGTACAATGACAACAAACAAAATTAACATAACATACACAACAATAATCAACATGTAAACACACATAAAAGAGCACTTATCTTTTGTTGTAAATCACCAACTGTATGCAGACCTTAGATGTTCCTCCCAACCATAAAATCTATTGTTCGTGCACTCTCAACAGTAGGTCATCTCTGAGTTGGGGCTATGACTCCACTAGAGAAAAGGCTACCTAAGCCAAACTAAGGTCTAACCAACACCACAATAAATAATAGGCTCAAGTGCCAACTCCGACAACAATTCCCAACTCACAGCCTCTCATTCCCCATAGCTTGTCCCACCCTAGGAAGTGTACCCATTCTCTGCTCAATAGTCCTTCGGTTGTCCCACTTCCCTTCCAATCTTCAGCAAACATCCGGTTAGGAAGTCTCAAAGCTCTATGGCACCTAGAAAAAAAGGTTTCTCAAGGAATTACAACACCCATTAGCCCAACAAACAGGGAAACTTATTCCCAACAATCCTCTCACCTGGAGAGAGCGCTCTGTAGGCCTGACAACCTGCTTCTTTAGCCCAAACCACCAAATATTTACTTGGTAACAGTTAGCTTCACAGCTCCCTCCCCCAATTTGTAATATTTTCCCCTCACTTAGGAACATAGGATAAACATCACATAAGAATTTAGGACTAAAGAATAGTATTATTTTATTCATTGGCTTAAGCCCCCTGGACTTAACTACTTTTCCTCTCAAGTCCTCTCCCCCTTTCCCTCTCGTGGATTCCTAGCCCCCCATACTCTTTCATCATAGTTGGTTTGTAACAGTGATGTATTTTATTAATATAATCGAGTGTGATTACATATTACATTTGTTAAGCTCATTGGTGATCCGGATTATTTTTGGAACAAAATGAGAGCGAAGATATAATAAAGAAATGCACAGAGATATTGCAGATATTCAATAATATAACAGAAATGTATCAGAGATGCAACCATAAACACAGATATACAGTAATACATGATTTCTATTAATCAAAGAAATGTACAGAGACTGTAAAAATACAGAGTGAAAGACTCGCTAGAATGGTGGCAGCTTATCTCTAAGAAGAGATGTGACGGCTACTCGCATTCGCAAGAAGATAGTTACAATGAGGCTCTGAAGGCCTTTTTACAATAAACAGGAATGCCAAAAGTCCTAGACATCCAAAAACCTAACCCTAGGAGATGAAGCGCCAAAAGTCATGTGGGCCCTGTTTGGGTAAGTTAGTACATCAATTTCCCGGGGTCGTAACTTTTTCATACGATCTCCGTTTGGGGCGCTTGATAGCTCGTTGGAAAGATCTATCCGAGAAATACAATGCTCGAGACAAAATAGCATCACAGATGGTATTTTGTAAGAGCAACATACCCAAAAAAAACATCGTTTAGGGCCTCAAAATGGCCCCGGAAGTTCAGGACCCAAAAAAACTGCTAAAAATAGTAAATTGCCAAAATTGCCAGAAAACCATTTTGAGCCAGTCGGAAAAGGTGGGTGGCCACTGATATTCACCTAGATCAATCCTCCCTCCTTAGGAAGCAATGGTCTCCATTGCGTTGAGTTCCCGGGGGAGGGAAAAGCGTTTGCTAGATCTGCATCTGGGTGAGCTGCTTGTATTGTTGGAGACGTCACACTGCTTAGTTTGTGGAAGTCTGTCATGAACCTGTTGAAGTTGAGGTTATTCAACAAGTCGAGCTACATGAGAGGAAGGTGTGAAGAAGGAATATTTGTGCTTTGTTGCAACCTTGTCGACCTGCTTCTGTTGGATAGAAGGTGCAGGGGGCGAGACTGTAGTGGTTGCAATGTCCTTATGATCCCCTTTTGAACAGATTGTGAAGAAGCTAAATTTTGCAGTATGAGATACTACCTTGCGACACTTTTTAGGTGAAACAATAGTTGGAACTACCTCTAGTATTCTGTAGAGATGGCCCCCCAAAGTAACAATGACACTATGGGGTCGAGACTCATAAATAGCATGGTGCTTCCACATATATGGTTGGCCCAAGAGAACATCACAGACATCCAGTGGGGCAACATCACATAATACCTCATCCTTGAAGGGTTGGATGTCGTATGACAATCGACACTGTTGGTTGACACGGAGATCTCATCCTTGTCGAAGCCACCCGATGTTGTATGGTTGCGGGTGTGGTGTTGTCGACAATCCCAACTGTTTGACGACCTCTGCTGAGATGAGGTTTTTCTGGCTTCCGCTATCAACAATAAAATGCAGTGGGGTCCCCTTCACCCACATCTGTGAATGAAAAAGGCGCTCCCCCTCTTCAGGATCTGTTGGTTCTTCTTGTTGAATTGTTGCGGTCGCGACAATAGAAGTGGGGTCTGCGTCAATGATCTATCCTTTACCAGTATTTTCAGAATCAGATTCTGAATCAGGGTTCGACTCCTTGTCTTTGATCTCGGCCACCAATGACTTTTTTGAGCGACATTCATCGGTGTTGTGCCAAGGGATTTTGTGGAAATCACACCATTTTCTAGTGTCCTTCTTTGTCTTCCTGTGACCCTTCTTTTCCTGTGTCTTGGACTGGTTTTCAGGAGATTGTTTGTTAGGGCCATCTTTGTCATACTTTGGTTGTTGCGGATTTGCGAACCCGAATTCCCGTTTATTATGGTGCTTAAATTTCTGCTCAATTTTAACAGCATATCGATAAGCAGTACCGAGTGATGAGATGTCCATAAAATCCATTTCAGTCTGGATGTATCTATGTAGAGCCCCACGGTATTTCAGAACCAAATGTTGCTCGGAGTCTTTGATACCCAGCTTGGTGCGCAAGGTATGGAAGGTATTAGTGAACTCCGGAACTGTTTGGCCCCTCTCTTGCCGCAGTGTGTTCCATCTCATGTACTGGTCCTCATAGTTGCCAACAGGGTAATACTGTTCTTTTACCGCATCCACAAAAAAATCCCAAGTGGGATCGGCCCCATATATTCCAGACTCCTCTGTGGAAC
>ML808528.1:177033-206780 GCA_009831015.1 Picea engelmannii | reverse complement strand
TTTAGTGGAATACAATTCAAAATTATCCCCCATATGTTGTACACAAGAAGTATCCCAACAATATTTGACATGGGGAAGGGCCTTTGGGAGTGAAAAAGTAACCTAATTATTGTTGGAAAACTTGTGAACATAGAAATAAATCCTCTAACATATTAAACCAATTCTCCATAACTTGTGTGTCCACCTTTCCTTGAAATTGAGGTATATCAAATTAACTTGTACATTGAAGGGTCTTGTTCCTCTTATAAATATTTATCAAAGGTGTCTTTGTGGCTGCTGGGAGGATTTGAAGGATCTAGGAGAAATGATCCATCATCTCATTCATATGTCACTCTAGGGATCCCTAGAGAAACAACTTGGTGGAATCTCCTTCTCCATCATATTTATTTTTTTCTGTTGTGGGAGGCTACTTGGATTGGAAAGGGAAGTCTTTACCACACCTGGTTAGTTTGAGACCCAACTCCTTATACCTTGAGCTCATAGGGACATGGATGGAAAAACAATAGAGAGCATATTTCTCTAATACCACTCATCCATATTAGCTTAAGAACAAAATTAAAGATCATGTAATATTGCAAAGAGAACAAAAATATAACTTTTAAAGAACATTATTACAGTGAAAACCAACTTCTATTAATGAATCAAATGGTGAAAAACATTGAAATCTACATAGCAATACAAAATGGCTAACCTGGTGGTAGCTTATCTATGAGAAGAGATGTGAAGGAGAAAATTGACCCCATACTACACCAAGGCATCTATGAGATTCCATGTTACTTGTAGAGTGTTATACCTAGGCCAAACCCATTGATCTATAAAAACTAAATTCAAAGAACATATTGTTGATACCAACCATAATTGCACCACCAAAACTCATATAACTAAACATGACAATTACACCAAACACCATATATACTATAACCAAACTAAGATCTTAGCCAAAACACAATTCCATTAAACTTGTTGTACCTCAAAATGTGCCTTTGAAATTTTTTGAGTAAAACAAGGATTTCTCATTATTATTATTTTTGTTTAGTTTATTGTTTTGAGGTTTTGACTATATTTCAATTTGTACATACTTTTAAATTTCTTATCTCATACTTTCATTTTGTCATGAACATGTTTTTTTTTTAAAGATTATTTATCTCTATATTTTTCTCTTCTATGACAAATTATTTGTTATGCATAATTCATTAACTGCCCACCCGACCACTGGGATTTAGGATTGGTATTTATAATTAACTTAAGTCGGTCAGTTAACTAGCCACTGGGTTATCGAGATATTTAGGACTGGTCTTTATAAAAAAGTCAATCCAGTCCGGTTAACCACCCACTGGGAGATTTAGGACCACCAGCAAAATAAATATTATTTTTGATAAAGGGTTAAAGTCAGTCAGGTTGAACTAGAACCTATGACCAAAAGTTAACTCTTACATTAATCGAATAGAGTTCCATGACTTACCCAACCACACACAATGAAGAATATGGGGTTTTCAATGACCAATCCTACAAATAAGAATTTGACATGAAAGTTGGCTATATGAAGAATGATTTAAATCATTGTGCTTGATGATTTGAACATAGATTCAACTTGATTTTATTTTTTCTTCTTTTAAAGGTTTATTATTATATGTCACAATAATTATTTATTCTTGTGGGTTTTGAAAGGAATATTGTAGGTTTAATGATTCTTATAGTTGGATGCATTGAGATATGGTACAAGGTGGCATAATGAGCTTAGATTGTGGAATATATGAATTTATCCATATTTGATCTCAACTAAATTGAAATTTCCATTGCACTCGATATCATGGATCCAATTTTGGATGTTGGTTATCTTCTTGTTGTATTCAAGTTGCCTTCTCAAAAAAAATTGTGGATCGAGAATTCACTTTAGGATTTATTGTAAAAATAGTAAGTAAGAGAGAGATATAAGAAGAATTTTTTTTTCCAAAGAAGGGAGGGGGGATCAAGGCTTAAGACTCCGAGGATTTGCAATCATAAATGAATTGTTATTTTCAATCTTAGAGATTCACTTTTTCAATAAGTATCAGTCTGTAAACTCTCCTTGTTATTGTATCTTCTCATGTATATCCATAATTCTTTCAATCTGTGTATATAATGTTTGAGCTATTTAAATAAAGTATTTGAAGACTAGCGAATTGGTACTACCTTCTCTGTTATTTGTGTCTTCGATTATTTGCTAAGATATCTCAGATTTCGTGAATGATAATGTTCATATTTGACATGACCCATGTTATCTTTTGAAAGTTGTGATCATACATGTGTCTTTGCTTAGATACCTTTTGTGTTGCTATTTAAATCTCATTGCACAATATGCATTACTTCTGAACAAATATTGAAGATGTATTTGTATGAAATACCTTTAGTTTGTCCTATTGTTTTCTTTTCTTCTTTGCTATCACCATTTATTATTAATCTATCTGATACATTGAAATAGTTCCTAGCAGATTGAGTTTATACTCATTTTATTCTAAATATTTTTTGACAACTTGGTGTTGACGGGCCAGAATGATCCGTTCAATTAGATGAGGTAAAACGCCCGATGGCAGGTCCCAATCAGACCTACTCTTGTTTGGTGTAGCATTTTCCACGAGTTTATGGGCCTCGTTGCCAGTCAGAATTAAAAGAATAAAAAGGGGAAAGACAGTGGACCGCCCCCCAAAGAGTTCTAACTAATTCTAAGGATAATCTACCTAAAAGCTAACTAATCTAATCTAACTAATTCTAACCTATCCCAGAAGCAAAGCTAATAGATGAGTACAGTGAAAGGTAATATCTAGACAACAGAAACAATTCATGACATCCCAGACATGTTAGCACAATAATATTGCAAAAATCATCTTCAAATAGTTGAAAATGAAATCTTTAACAACATTCATGCACCCATAATAAATCACAACAGTCAAGGATTCTAGATACTAAGCACATAAATAGTTCATATGATCAATACCTAGAAAACTTAAAACACAAATACAAGTGTAGAATATTCCCACAAGCAATTGCATACATTTATGACTTCAAAATGCCTCCTGCTCTTTATTACTCAGAAGTAAAATTAGCCATCTTTTGTTACAAAGGGAAAAAGTCTTATTCTCTATGCCATGAGTTCTTTTTTATAAAGCAACAGAGAGACTCTTTAGTTCTCATCATTGTTCGTTTCATTTTCCTTCCATTTCTCTTCTCTCATTTCGAAAATGGACACATGTAAGTGTTACAGAGAGAAACTGAACATACTCATGAGTCATTATTTTTTTCCTTGGACAATTTACAAATGATATCTATTTAAAAACAATCATTGCCTATGTCCATTCACGTTATCTTTTGTTTTCCAGATGTTTATGGGTGTTTCTGGTTTTGACCTATAGAATGTGATCATTGTGGCTTATTTTCCTCTGTCATAGCTTTCCATTGATCTATTGTTGTCTCGATTTCGTTGGTTGCAGCTCAAGATATGACGATTTGAAGTCAGCATACCTGGTTTTTCATCCGAAATCAGATTCCGCATGTGTTTTACATTTTTGGGCCATTTCTACTTTCAAACTGCTAGTAATTCCTATCCTAAAATGTTCTTCACTCTTCTAGCTTTCCATCGAGCCCTCCTGTGCCTAATTTCATTTTTCGTAGCTCCAGATATTGCTTCCTGAAGTTGGTATGGCCAATTTTCCCCCCAAATCCGTGGATGTTTGTTTTCTGCATTTTTTGTCATCTTATGTCAACCTTCTGGCCTGGATACCTACATCACATCATTCCTTTGTCCGATACCTTTCCAACAAGGTATCACGGGCCTCATTCTAACACATGTAGCAAAAGTTATGGGTGTTTGAAAATTTGTCACTCAACAGACATTGACCAGGCCCATGGGTTGATCTGGACCATTAATTCTTGAACCTGCAAAAGAGAAAACCCACCAAATCAACAGTCTTGTTCAATTATCCATAGGACCTTGAAAATGGTAGAGCATGTGTTTGGAGCTTCGCATCAAAGTATTACTATCCCCTGTTCAATTTCCATCCTGATGTATTAACTCCAAGAGCAAGATCTAGTCGTTCAATGGATTTGGATAAATCTACATCGTCCATCAGAGGAGCTATTTTGCAGTCTGCCCCAACAAGCCAATGAAAAGGGATCAAAGAATATTCCTTCTTCGATTTCTGTGCTGAAGGTTAAAGCTAAAAAAGGGGCGATGACGTGCATTCATAGATGATTATTCAATGTCCAGAAGTCTTGTGGAGTTTCATGGTATCGACAAGGGGTATTGAAGAATATTCCCCTGTAGATTCATTCTAGATACAAAAGATTTGGATCATCCTTTCTGTGATGATCAACGGTCACGATTAAAAGTCATTCAGAGTCTGAAGGAGACCATTCAAAGTGTTAACTCCGACCATCCAAAGTTGTAACCTGAATATCTTTGTATGAAAAATATCTGACCATTCACTTAGGGAAAAGATTGACGGATCGAGAGAATTTCTCTTTGGAAATCTACTCGAGGTTTAAGCTCGCAAAAATTTCCAAAGTAATAAGCATGCGGTTCCAATGTTGGTTTCTTGGAAGGAAAAGGGGCTTAGCTTTAAAGGAACATGCATAATTCGTCAAAGAATTTAGCTGCGAACAACACTCTTATGTGAAAGAAGAAGATAAGGATTCAATCTGAGGCAGCAAAGGAACATTCGCTAACTCAGAAACATAAATAAATCTATGTACTGTGGGTACTATAGTCGTAAGGCCATCAACTCCGAGAACGAATGAAGGTCGCCAATTGAATAACAAGTGAAATGCAATCCCAACCATTCATTAGGGGAGGGTCATCTGAGTGAGTTGTGATAGTAGGAGTATATGTACTCCGATGGAGAAGGACTCCGACAATGAAGAGTGTGAATGTCAGGGAAGATGAAGCTTCGACGTCGTTGTCAGAGTATGTGATTGGAAGGCTAGGAGGACATGAAGCGGGTAGACCCTGATGACCAGGAGGACAGGTAATGGGTGCCACATCAACACCACGTAGGTACCACATGGGATGTCACAAGTGAGAGGGAACCACATGTGGATGCAACGTGGTAGTGAGGTGGAAAATGTGAGCGGAGACTAAGGAAACTTTGAGATGTCATAACTTTCAATCTGGAACTCGGATTTAAGTATGGTTATAGTTGTTGGAAAACTATCGATGAGAAGTATCCAACTATAATATTTGGTTAGAGGAAATAATATAGGAAAATAAGGAGAAACCCCAATAGGACTTGGGCCTAGGTTTTTGGAGAGAGGGAAGGCCAAAAGAAGAATCCGGTAGAGATCCACCCAAAGAGGCTTGGGGATGGGTCTGTAGGAAAGGTGGATCATATGGCCTTGGAAGCTCAGGACCTCACATAAATAAAAAAAGAGGAGGCTCGGTAAGGATCAAAGTCAAGGTTCTAGAAGAGAATCAATAGATTCCCCCAAATGCCTCTCAAGGTTGGAGCGGTCATGTGATCAAAGTGGCTCTGCAAACCTGCTCCTGTAAAACAAAAGAATGAGATCATCCATGCAATCAAAATAAGACTAGTCAATACAATAAACAATTATTCATTTCCTTTAAATCAACTTATAAGAGAATGTTAGGTTTATTGAACAATAATATGGTGACTTTAGATGAGTGTCGTAATACTACATAAGCTAATTCAAAGCAGAAGAGTAGAATCCATATGTGAGAGCATAAGTATGAAGTCGTGAACTATAACATGTCAGCAAGAGAACACAGAATTTGAATTAGTTAATCAATAAATAATTAGACACAACTTCATATAGGACATGCAATAGAACATCAGACCTTGCAACCACATAGTATCATCAAACACTTTAGAATAAACAAATAGTTGAAACAAATTTCAATGAAACATCATAGGTCAATAAGCATCATGAAGACATTTGAAATCATCAGATCGAAAGGAAAAATCAGCACCCATAAAAAACAATCATCCAACAAGACAAAACCTCAAACTCCCTCAAAGTAGGCAATGGCATAACATTAGTCTCAAGCAGTAGAGGATTAGGAAATAGGATTGAAATTTTAGTAGAGGACCCCTTTCCTTTCGCTTGTAAAAGCAAAAAGAAAAATGGGGGTTGTTGTGTCACAACAAATGGCAACACACTGGAAGAACCAATTATCTATGTCAATATAAGTCTAGGGGCTATACTTTAGATATGAGTCTTAAAGATAAGTTGAGAAAAATGCAGACAAATTTCCAATAATCATGGGTACCACAATGGTGCCAAAATTCTAAAGGATATAACCCAATATTTTTAGTACTTGGAATCTAACACACCCTTTTCAAAGAGCCAAATAATGAGAAGTTATTTTACTATATGTACACTTCAAATTAGTTTTGGTTTCAACCATGGTTTTTTACTTTTAAAGCAAACAAACATCTACCTAAGTGTGTTCCTCATCTCTCTTTTCCCGGCATTGCTCCGCTGCCAATGAGCGTCCATAACCCCAACGAAGTTTCCTCTATACCATACAAGCATAGCCCAACTTCCAGCAGACATCCATAGCCCCAACAGGTTTACTTGTATTTCACATTCTATTAATAGTGCTTTCAACTTCCTTTTTTATTTCACAAAATGCTCACCCTTTTAGATTTAGATATAGATATGCATATGCACATAGGGTGAAGGAAGGGGGGTGATACGAGAGTTGCTTTGATTTGTTAAGTAGATGTTATGAATTTTAGTTTAACCCGCAAGTTTCCCCAAAAACTATCATAGTATTGGCCATTTTATCAACGTGAAGTGGATGGAGCTCAAAGAAAAGAGTGGATAGACACTTTCCTATACTTATGAATTATCATGATACACACAACATACACATGTGTTCCACCATAATTATCTGTCCATACATATAGCTAAGAACTTCATGAACGTTCACTTAGATAGAGCATCCCATGCATCTTATGACTTGTAAAAAAAATCTTTAATATGTGACCATAATCGACCAACCCCTCACCAAAATTCAAAGAGAAATCTTCAAGGAAGGCTAAGGGCCAATTCAACTCAGGGGAAATACCAGTTGTCAAATCAAAAGATGGAATTAATATGTACAAGCAGAAAGCAGGACTAAAATCGAAGATTAAATTCATGAAAAAGAAAATTAAGCTAAGGGATCTAAAACTAAATTGTTAGTCATCAAAAAAGAAAGAAAATTGGCTGAAAAATAAGAAGAAAACCTAACAACAAGCAATAAATATGTTGTAGCAACAAAGAGAGTGCTTTCAGTGAAAACTCAAAAAATAATCCAAGGGAAATAATTAGTTAATAAATGGTAACCATTCGATATCAAGCCCAACGGAGAAAAAAAAACAAACTCTCAAAGTTTTCGATCTGAAATGAAAAACAAACCAGATTACAAGAATTGATGATTTAGTATAAATATTTGCGACACAATTCCCCAATCCAATTGTCACATGCAATTTCTTTCATTCATTGCAACACAAACAAGTTTTTTTGGGGAACCTAGAAAAATCGGTTAGTGTAGATGTTTAGTCAAAATAACTTTTCAAAAGCCAATTTCATGTAATATTTCATAACCCAAATGCTCTTAAAATTTCTTGACATAAGCAATTTCTTTGCAATTTTTAAAAACGTTGAGTTTTCCAATAACGGAAATTACATTTCATATTTCTCACTCAAGCACCATTTTTTATTTTCTATAAAAGATCATCAATAACCACATAGATCCCAATAATTCAATATAATAAAGCAAAGAGGAAAATCACAGTGATGGAGGTCATCAAAATAGTCATTAAAATGGCTCCAAACAACAACTAAATCAGAAAACAATATGAGAGTAAATGAATGAGAATATATTTCTGATCAACTATTGAGTTGGTGACAAAAATGTTGCAAAGTAATCTGAGTAGCCAAGTTTATATTAACACTTCCCTAAGTTGCCTTCATTTCAATAGAAAATATTCTAAGTTGTTGGTTGTACAAACCATTTTCTTGACCTGCATACAAAAGATAATGTTGTGATTAGCTCTTAGGCAGTTTAGAAAGAAGTCCTCCTCTCAAATGACTGACTTATTAAAATGAAATTAATACAAATAAAAAAAGTAAGGACCAGATTAAAAACTAATGCTAGGAAAAATATGCTAAGCTAAAATAAACTTAAACTAAGTTGGTTGTCAAAAAACTCTGTGTGAAGGCCAGTGCAGTTATCAAGTATTCGTTAGTTGTCCATTTAATCAAATATCACAACCTTCTCTTTGAGATATGAGCAGTATGTGCTTTCCCTCAAAATTCCTTTTACCATATGACTTTATTGTCATGATTGTTGTGAGATTTGGATCTTTGGACACAATGTCTTGTTCCTGAAATCATAGTCAATCAAATTAAGCAAACAAGACCATAAGACTTCAATCCCATCCACCTTTTGATGATATCAATCCACCAAAAAACATGAGTTATAAAAATGAGATTGAAAACTTAATGAATTGGTAGTGCTAAGATCGATTCTTTAGTCAATCATTGGATTGGGGAATAAAAAGATGGGTTCCCAAGCAATTTTCTGAAAAAAGATATCAGTAAAAGATTTAAATTACCATGCGTCCAAAATGTCCAAAATGTGTTTCCAAGCAGTGTGAAAGAATATCTCTTGCTACCGTATAAGAGAGGAATCTTGGGTGAAGAAAGCTATAACACAATAAGAAAACTCGTACTTAAAATACCTATTGAACATAGCATAGGAGAATGGAAGCCAATGCGTAAAAATTAAAACTACAAGTGATGATAGAAAACAACTAAAATGAAAATAAGAAATCAACTAAGCTTATTATACAAAAAGTCTATGCAGAAAAATCATGTTGGTTGAAAGTGATGAAAGAAAAGAGTGGATGAGAAAGAAAATATTTGGAAAACTCCAAAACCGAGGAAAAATAATCATCTAAGGAAATTACACCGATTTGGAGTGGCTTGAATTTTAGATGGGAAGAGTTTTAATACTCAGAATTTATATTCAATGTGTATGGGAACATCAAAATCAGAACTTAAAAAGTAGATCAGCTAAGCAAACTTCTCCCATTATAATCATGTAGATGTGAATATTGGGCAAATCCGAATGCTCATTTTCATTACAGGAGGGAATGGATAGTGTCTTAATTTAAAATACCCCACTTGCAAGATGCCATAATGCATTGGAAATGATTTGACATGGTGATCATGCATAAAAATTAGTGATCTGGAAATTGCCCAACACATGGAAAAATTCGAGAATGAAATGAAGTAAATTTTCCCCACATCAAAATTAAATTCAAAATCCATCCAAGGGAAAATTTAGTGGGTAATTCTTCTATGTCTTTCCATCTTTGATGAGAATTAATTTATTTAACAACCAATAGTAAATAAAAGAAAATGAAAATAGAGAACTAATTAAAAAACTAGGAAGCAAAGCTAAACTATACAAAGGAAAGACAGTAATTTATTTTATTCCACTCATATCCTACACTACTTAATGGCCTAAAAATGAACTATGTAAAGTCATAATGCCAATTTATCCATCCAAGTAATCCCAAGCCTGCAGACATATGTTCAAGACATGAGATTAGTGATAGAACTTGGAATAAGAATCGACCAAAAGTAGGAAAAAATAAAGCATGATAAACTCTATCCGTTGTATTAGAAATGTAATAGTGATAATTCATGGGAAATCTATCTAAAAAGGATCTCTCCAACCATGCTTTGATCCTATCATAAAATCTGTCACTTCTCTCATTGAATTGATGGAAGGAGTTTGATGGAAACTAGCATGCCAAATGAGAATCATGCTTAGATTTTATATAAAGCGTGCCTGGTGAGAGAATCTATGTGCTAACAAAGTTGTTTATCCCTGAAGACAAGACAAAAGAATAAGGGCCTGACATAACCATCAACAAAGACCAAAGTGCCTCATTATCTTGGCAAACCTCCCTGGACTCACATTTCAAGTAACCAATTACTTGAGATCGACTAGTGAGATCATATGATATGTATGGGTTAGTACTAACCATGGTATGAGAGATAATTTTGAAAAAATATTGAGATCCACTAGTATTAGCAATATTCAACAAAGGGCTACTTGAACAAGGAGATTCACTATTTATCAAAAATGAAGAAGAAAAAGAATAAGACATCCTTAGATACACATTTGCTACAAAATTCTCTTCATCCCATGAAAAAGGATGATAAGGCTTGGTTATAATTAGTTCATGGGAAGAGGCCTTATCCTCTCTTTCTTCCAAATGCGCATTACCACCATCAAGTACTTCAAAATGAGTTGGCTCCATTGAGTCTATTTCAATAGAACCATGAGTATCTCCCTACAAAGTTAAATGATTAAAGAGATTAGGATACAAGTGGTAATAAGTGGAAGAATTAAGAGAATTAAAAGCTTCTCTAGAACCATTTTTTTTCTTTTCAGAAAGTGACTTCCTGAGTGGTAGTTCCTCCTCCTTAAGCACATCGGTGATTTATTGTGAGTCGGTGGGATCCACATTAGGTGTGGTTTCACAATCAATGCGTCCTTCCTCAAGATGTTTTTCCTCTTCCAAGTTAAACATAGATTGTTGAGATAAAAGAGGTATGTTCTGGATGTTTATTTCTCTTCGTTGAGTGAAAAGATCAACGTGGTTGTCTTGCCCCTGCAAAATATAAGAATCTGAAATTTCTTCCAAAACATATTCATGGTTAGAAGAGGGGAGAAAATCACAAGAATAGTTAGAACAATAAATTTCAATAAATGGTCCATAGTAGTAGGAAAACATTCTTGATATATCTCAGTTATAGTAGGAGAATTTGTAACAGAATGATAATTCAAATCAATAGAAATTAATTCCATTTTAACCGTGGGTGAGGAAAGATTCATTTCATGAATGTCTAGAATTTTTTTATTAACAAAATGATCAGCATTCATTTTTTTCCCCGTAGCTTCCTCTTCCATCCCTTGTGATGGAAAATATGAAATAGGATAACGAGAGCTTGACATAACCATCAGAGTGATCTGAAGTGTCTCATTATCAGCATGGAAACCCTTCTCTTAGGGAGCTACAGAAAAATATGAACTTGAATTTACCACACAAGAGGTCTCCTTTTCATCACAAGGAAGGTAAGGGGAATGGAGTGGTGGGAGGATACATAGGTTTCTTTCGAAAAATAATTTTATATCTGATCTATATCCCCCATAGTAAATAAAGATCCAGACATATGAAATCCATACAAACCATTAAAATTTTCAACAATTTCATTTAAATCTAAATTGACATGTAAATGAACATTAGAACATAATTTAGATTATTCATCCAATGACTCATATGTTTCACTAATAAGAGAAACTAAACATGAAATCAAATCATTGGTATAGGGCCTATCTTCCAAAGGAAATATATAGCAAAGATGAGTAAATCTAATAACAAAATCTTTAAGGGATTCATCCTCATTCTTCTTAAGCTCTAAAATTTTTGCACACAAATTATCATAAAAATAACTCTCAAAATCATGCAAAAATTTACACATAAATTGTTCCCATGTGTGAATAGAGGCAGTCGGCAAGGTCTCACACCAACTCTTGACCCGGCTTGCAAAAGTGAGAGTGGACAACTTGTAAATGGTATTTATATATGTAATATTGTGAGAACAACGAAATTTCCAAAAATGTAAAGCATGTTTAGATGCAAATATTTCACTCTCACCATCAAATCTAAGTTGTGACAAGAAATGTAAATTTTTTCTAGGAGGTTTGGGAGGTACAGTACCATAAAAACACCTCCATAAAGGGATATGGGATGGAGCCATTAGTAAATTAATTTTTTTTTTTAATAAGAATGACTCCATAGGCTCAGCTTGTCATATGGCCCTCCTTCTAGTGCCATTTCCGTTGACGGTCCAGAATGACCTGTTCAATCAAATGAGGAAAAACGCCCAATGGCAGGTCCCAATAAGACCTACTCTCATTTGGTGTAGCATTTCCCGCGAGTTTATGGGCCTCGCTGCCACTCAGAATTAAAAGAATAAAAAGTGGAAAGACAGTGGACTGCCCCCCAAAGAGTTCTAACTAATTCTAAGGCTAATCTAACTAAAAGTTAACTAATCTAATCTAACTAATTCTAACCTATCCCGGGAGCAAAGCTAATAGATGAGTATAGTGAAAGGTAATATCTAGATAGCGAAAATAGTTCATGACAACCCAGACATGTTAGCACAATAATATTGCAAAAATCATCTTCAAATAGTTGAAAATGGAATCTTTAACATCATTCCTACACCCATAAGAAATCACAACAATCAAGGATTCTAGATACTAAGCACAGATATAGTTCATATGATTAATACCCATAAAACTTAAAACACAAATACAAGTGTAGAATAGTCCCACAAGCACTTGCATATAGTTATGACTTCAAAATTCCTCCTGCTCTTTATTACTCATAAGTAAAAGTACCCATCTTTTTTTACAAAGGGAAAAAGTCTTATTCTCTATGCCACGAGTTCTTTTTTATAAGGCAAGAGAGAGACTCTTCAGTTCTCATCATTGTTCGTTTCATTTTCCTTTCGTTTCTCTTCTCTCATTTCGAAAATGGACACATGTAAGCATTACACAAATAAATTGAATAGACTCATGAGTCATTTTTTTCATCCTCAAACAGTTTACTAATGATATCTATTTAAAAACACTCATTGCCTTTGTCCATTCACATTATCTTCTTTTTTTCTTTTTTTTTTTTCAGAATTTTTGGGGTGTTTCTGGTTTTGACCTAGAGAATGTGATCATTATGGATTATTCTCCTCTATCGTATATTTTTGTTGAGCTATTGTTGGCTCGATTTCGTTGGTTTCATCTCAAGATATGACGATTTGAAGTCAGCATACCTGGTTTTTCATCTGAATTTTGATTCCTTCTGTGTTTTGCATTTTTGGGTTATTTATGCATTCAAACAACTAGTAATTCCTATCTCAGCATGTTCTTCACTCTTATATTTTTCCATCGATCCCTCATGTGCCTAATTTCATTGTTTGTAGCTCTAGATATGGCTTCCTGAAGTTGGTATGGCCAATTTTCCCTCCAAATCCGTGGGTGTTTGTTTTCTGCATTTTCTATCATCTTTTGTCAACCTTCTGGCCTGGATACATGCATCACTACGTTCCTATGTCCGATAAATTTCCAACGAGGTATCATGGGCCTCATTCCAACACCTGTAGCAAAAGTTATGGTTGTTTGAAAATTTGTCACTTAGCATCCATTGACCAAGCTCGTGGGTTGATTTGGACCATCAATTCTTGAACCTGCAAAAGAGAAAACCCACTAGATCAACAGTCTTGGTCAATTATCCATCAGACATCAAAAATGGTAGAGTGTGTGTTTGGAGCTTCACATCGGAGTCTTCCTATCTCTTGTTCAATTTCCATCCTAACGTATTAACTCCAAGAGCAAGATCTAGTCGTTCAATGGATCTGGATAAATCTACATCGTGCATCGAAGGATCTATTTCGCAATTTTCGCCAACATGCCAATGAAAAGGGATCGAATAATATTCCTTCTTTGATTTCCATGTTGAAGGTTAATGCTGAAAAATGGGCGATGGTGTGCATTCAGAGATGATTATTCGATGTCCATAAGTCTTATGGAGTTTCATGGTATCGATAAGGGGTATCAAGAATATTCCCTAATAGATTTGTTTTGCATATGAAAGATCTGAGTCGTCCTTTCTATGACGATCAACGATCACGATTAAAAACTATTCATAGTCTGAAGGAGACCATTTAGAGTGTTAACTCTAACCTTCCAAAGTTGTAACCCGAATATTGTTGTACGAAAAATATCCGACCATTCACTCAGGGAAAAGATAGACGGCTCGGGAGAATTTTGCTTTGGAAATCTGCTCGAGGTTTAAGCTTGTGAAACTTTTCAAAGTAATAAGCATGTGGTTCTGATGTTGGTTTCTTGGAAGGAAAATGGGCTTAGCTTCAAAGGAGCATGTGTAATTCTCCAAATAATTCAGCTATGAACAACACTCTTATGTGAAAGAAGAAGACAAGGATTTGATTTGAGGCAGTGAAGGAACATTCGCTAACTCAAAAACATAAATAAATATCTGTATTGTGGGCACTGTAGCCGTAAGTCCATCAATTCTGAGAACGAATGAAGGTCGTCAATCGAATAACGAGTGAAATGCAATCCCAACCATTCATTGGGGGAGGGTCGTCGAAGTGAGTTGTGATAGTAGGAGTAGATGTACTCTGATGGAGAAGGACTCTGACAATGAAGAGTGTGAATTTCGGAGAAGATGAAGCTCTGATGTCGTTGTCGGAGTATGTGATCGGAAGGCTGGGAGGACATGAAGTAGGTAGATCCCGATGAAGAGGAGGACAGGCAATGGGTGCCACATCAGCACCATGTCGGTACCACATGGGATGGCACAAGTGAGAGGGAACCATGTGGATGCCACATGGCAGTGAGGTGGAAAATGTGAGTGAAGACTAAGGAAACTTTGAGATGCCATAACTTTCAATCCGGAACTCGGATTTAAGTATGGTTATAGTCGTTGGACATCTCTCGATGGGAAGAATCCAACTATGATATTTTGTTAGAGGAATTAATAGAAGAAAATAAGGAGAAAATCCAATAGGCTTTGGGCCTGGGTTTCGGGAGAGAGGGAAGGCCAAAGAAGAATCTGGTAGAGATCGATCCAAAGAGGCTTGGGGATGGGTCTGTAGGAAAGGTGGATCTTATGGCCTTGGAAGCTCAAGACCTCGGGGAAATAGAAAAACAGGAGGCTCAGTAAGGATCAAAGTCAACGTTCTAGAAAAGGATCAACAGATTCCCCCACAAGCCTCTCAAGGTTGGAGTGGTCATGTGATCAAAGTGGCTCTGCAAACCCGCTCCTACAAAACAAAAGAATGAGATCAGCCATGCAATCAAAAGAAGACTAACCAATACAATAAACAATATATTCCCTGCATTTAAACCAACTTATAAGAGAATGTTAGGTTTATTGAACAATAATATGTTGATTGTAGATGATTTCCCTAAGACTACATAAGCTAATTTGAAGAAGAAGAGTAGAATCCATATGTGAGAGCATAAGTATGAAGTCATGAAGTATAACATGTCAGCAAGAGGATACATAATTTGAATTAGTCAATCAACAAATAATTAGCCACAACCTCATCCAGGACATGCAATAGAACATCAGACCTTGCAGCCACATAGTATCATCAAACACTTCAAAATCAACGAATAGTTGAAACAAATTTCAACAAAACATCATAGGTCAATAAGCATCATGAAGATATTTGAAATCATCAGATCAAAAGGAAAAATCAACACCCATAAAAAACAATCATCCAACAAGATAAAACATCCAACTCCCTCAAAATAGGCAAAGACATAACATTAGGCTCAAGTGGTAGAGAATTAGGAAATAATATTGAAACTTTAGTGGGGGACCCCTTTCCGTTCGCTTGTAAAAGAAAAAAGAAAAAGGGGGGTTGTTGTGGCCACAACACTTGGCTACAAAATTATTTCAAATTTAAATGGAATAACTCAACCATTGATAAACATTTTCAAAGTTTTTAAATAAGGTATGGATGTCTTGGCATAGTTCCCTAACTAAGAACATGTCAAGCAACAAAACCCATTTAAAAAGTTGTTGAGATAAAAGAAAACCATGATAACAATAATCATGAATACAACTATTAGCTCAATCAATCCTAACAACCTAACATTTACCACTTTCAATGCTAACAACCTACATTTACCACTTAACCAAAAAAAACCTTAACCTTCCTAATGTTACCATTTTTTCCCTTTTGGTACTCCCATTGTTACCATTTTAATAAATCTCATTTTCAACCCCTTTGGTTAACATTTACCACTTTCTATACGAACAACCTACATTTACCACTTAACCAAAAAAAAACCTTAACCTTCCTAATGTTACCATTTTCTCCCTTTTGGTATTCCCATTGTTACCATTTGAATAAATTTCATTTTCAACTCCCTTTTTTTTCTTATGAGATTTACAATATGCATATTGTTTTATCTGTTTCATTTTCTTATTTCCATGCCCATTTATCAAAATTAGAAGCTTCCCTCGTTAATATATTTTACACATATTCTCTATCAATATTTGCATTATTTGCATTAGTGTGTTTGTTTGAGTAGGATAATGAGTTAATGATTTGGTATTTTTTTCATGTAATTTTTTCAAATTTAATATAATTTTTTTAAGGAAATGGAAGGTTTTAAGTATTGAAATTGTATGATTTTAAGTACTTTAAGGATTTTTTAGGTTATTGAATCAATTTTTTTCTTTGCATTGTGATAGTATCGATTGACACTTTACAAAGCTCAAGATTCAAGTTGAATCATTGAGAGTTATTTCGTATTTGAGTAAGTTGAATTATTGAGAGTGATTATGTACTTGAGTAAATCTCAAAAAGTTATAAATCCATTAGTATTAGACCTAGTTTCGAGTATACACTAGGGAGAAATACTCAAGAGAGGAAAAGAGAGGCATTCTTCTTTTAATAGAAAAAAGATCAATGAATTCACAACTTGTAGTTGTCACAAAACCAAATCCTCAAAATTTTGAGGTTTTGTGGAACTGAAAACCTTTAAAATGGGGAAGTGCAATTCATAAAGGATCGAAATAGAAAGGAGGAAAAACTATGTTGGTACTAATTGGGTCTAACCACCCAACAACCAGTGAACATCTAGTTGAAAAATTACTTCTTAGTTATAAAATCAAAGTTTTAACGAAAACAAAGAACTTGGAAGAAAATGAAGATAGAGTAGACATTGCATTGGACAACCATTCTATATTTTAGAGTAGACTTTGTGTTGACCTCCACTCTAAAACTAATTATAGAAGTTGCATTGGACGTCCATGTTGCATCTCTAGACTAATAGAGGAAAAAACAAAATGGTATTTGTATCTCTGAGTTTTATTGGCATCAATATATTTTGGGGCTTTTTAACATTGAGAGGGTTTTATCCAATTGTAAATCCTTATATGTACTCATACGCAATGCATCTTTGTTTTTTATGTTGTTATTGATGTACATACAATTATTATTGATGACACATATTAGTTCAATAACATTGTTGCATGTCAAAACAAAGAAGCATTAAAGAAAGTCGACTCATTGAAGTTGAATACTTGTGACGAGGGTTCAGATTTCAAATCAATTATACCCATCAAAACTAATGGGTTGGAGTATACAATGGGTTGTGTTTACAGTGTCTTTTATCGTCTACAATGATTGATGATTGTATTTGACGATCAAAATGCTCTATGACAAGCATTTTGACTATCAAATTCCCTTCTTGCTTGTGAGTGGTATCACTCTAGTTTTGCATTAAACTTCGAGTTTGTTCAAATCATCTTGTTGCATTCTCATAGTTGTATAAATTGTGAATACACATAGCAATAAACATGACATGTGGTTTTCGCTTCGTGTGATGTGGGCCTATTTTGATATGCACATTATTCTACATAATCAATGAAAATAAGTTAGCATTGATAATTACTATCAATTCACCATGCAACTCCTTGCAAAACAATAAAGTCATTATGCTAATGTAAAGAAAGTCAAGTTACTCACTTGCATGTACCTCATTCTCATCCATATTTGACCTTATTATTGCACCGAGAGGCCCTTTCTATAACCCAATATGAGGGAAGTGTATAATTCTATATGTACTCAATATAACACTATCATACAACATTTAAAAAATTATAAAATATTAACGAAATAAAAAATATATTATTTCAACTTTAAATTAAAATTAAAACCCATATATAAATAGATAAATGGGTTTTAACTTTTAATTCAATTTCAAATGAAATAACTTAAAAGTCATTTGGCACTCCAATTTTCTAATCAAGTCCAAAGATTTACAAATCACTAAACCACAATATTATACATATTAATGTAAATAACTTATACACAATTTTTAATTTTGAACATCTAAAATTATATAGTTTTGACCTTTAAATTTAGGGAACTAATCTTAATCTATTTATGGACATCTAAACATAGAAAACTAATCTCATTCTATTTTTAATTTTAGACATCTAAATATGATATAGTTTTAACCTCTAATTTTTATTTTAACTAGAAATTGTGTAGTTAGTACCGACCATCCACAAACCAATATTAACAGAAACTTGTGACTTAAAGATCAAAATGTCTAGAAACACTAATCTAAACCAAAACCAAAAACATTGTGACTTGGCTTTGACCTCTAAACTTGAGGAACTAATCTGATTGAGCTCTAGGCTCAAGACACTTCACTTATTTCATGCCATTTGTTGTGGTGTGTCCTAATTTGAACTAGTGTTTAAATGCTATGACAATTCAATTTTTAAGTTGTGAATGGACTTAGTCTATTAGGATAAACAAACTATTGGTTCGCATCTCCATGGAGAGTGTACAATATAAAGGAAAGAGAACACATTTACATTGATATGCGCATGGGTGTATGTGGACAATCTCATAGATTCTTCCATCATTGCCAAACCAACCCCAATGCATTCCCTAATCCAATGCACATGTGGTGCCATGCCATGTATTTTTCTTAGGCCATCCACATCTTACATGTCACGTGATCCACACCGAGATGTTTAATGTACCCCATCACCAAAACTTGTCCTAATAAAATGTTATATATATATATATATAACAAACTATAATTTATGCATAAAATTATATATATAACAAAATATAATAACGAAAAGCTAGAGGTGGATATATGGGCAATAAATCTCATTTTTGTAAAATAATTTCCATATATCCACTTGATTAATAAATATGATTTCCTTCACTATTATACTATTATTTTTGTTTTGGAATTACGTTTTGTAAGATTTTTTTTTATGTAATTGTTTTTTATTTGATTTTTTAAGGAATTTTTTGTGGAATTTTTTTTTAATATTTTTCCTTGATCTATGGATGGTAAGCGGGGTAAACTATGGGCCTTAATTATGGGGCTTAATCTGGTGGGGACATCAAGTGAGTCCTAGCAAATTCAACAATATGGTTATCTATTTGATATTTACATTGATTATAAGTTTTATTCTTAGAATTTGGATAATGATAAAGATTATTTATTCAGCTTACAATTATTTGTTTTGATCATTATATGCATGCACCTAGGCATCATGACGTAAGCGATAGCCATTATGCATCAAAATTATGCATGCAGAATCATATGGATGGGTTTTACATGGCATCTTGAAATCATTGTTGTGTAGTGTTCATAAAGTAGACCTACACATTGCACAAAATGGGGTTAAAATATGCAGAAGTTCAAGCTAATTGAGATTTATCTGGGGCATTACAATTTCATGACTCATATCTCTATGTTGATATTTTGTTTACATTGTAAAACTGTCATCTTTTTTCTCTTTTACTATTCTTTATAATGCATATATTTTTATAATCATATTTTTTTTATTAAATGTGCAAAATTATAAATTTAATTATGCAATAAATACTCATTTTAACTATGCAACAACATAACATAATATCCATTAAACTTTGTAACTTTCAAGAGAAAGAAAAAAACTTTTATTTATTGATCCCCCTTTATTAATATGTGAGTCGTAGAATCCAGTGCTTTACTCGATCACATATTAGGCATTACAAAAGAGGACATTGATGCCTTGTGATTCCTCCAATGATTTTTCCCCTCTTCCCCAGTTTTCTAAATGGAGGATGATAGTAATTTCCAACTGAAATACTATGAACGCCATGGGACTCAATGAGATTTGATCCCAATACCTTTGTGAAATGTCACAAGAAGCTCACATCTACCTATCAAGCTAATTGTGTGTGTGTGTGTGGGCAGAAAGAGAAGTCGGCCCCAGAATATATCAAAGAAGCCCCGGAATATAATAAAGGTGGTTATAACCAGCCAGAAGAAGAAGTCGGCCCTGCTAGTGAAAAGACACTTCCACACGTGCCAGACTTCTATAAATAAGGAGGCTAGTGCCTCACTTAGACACACACTCACTTGTTCATTGAGAGACAAGTTTCGGAGTTGCCATTGGAGAAGAGAGAGAGAGAGAGAGAGAGAGAGAGAGAGAGAGAGAGAGAGAGGCACATCTTTGGGAGAGGACTTTATGTACTTGTTTGAGTTATCTCTTGGCATTGTATTGGCTATCTATATTAAGGAAGTTTTGTTGGGTTTTCTGCCCCATGAGGGTTTCCCAGGATAAATGATGTGTCTCTTGTGATTGTGTATTTCTCAGTGATCCTATATTATGTTATTGTTATCTATTGAAATGCAAAGAACTCTAATAATAGCTTAAACCTTAACATGGTATCAGAGCTAAGCTGAAGAGAGCATCTTTCACAAGAGAAAGTGAAAAATGTCACTATTGTCGTACATGCAAATTAGGGCTTTTTGTTGGTAAGGTATTTCAGCCCTAAAACCATCTAGAAAAGTGTGTCCTCCCTCAAGGATCATTTTGGCACCTTCAGCGCACCTTTTCAATGGCTAGATCTCCCAAAAAGTGAAACCCTAGTTTCACAAAGTACCAGAAGTACTAGAAAACCAGAGTACCAGAAGTACTAGAGCACCAGAGGTACTAGAAAACTAGAAGCACTAGCCTAGAAATCCGCAGATCAAGTTTGGAGGGGTAAAAGTTGGATTTTCTCAGATCCAAGCACACTAGGCTACTCGCCTTAGCCAAGCGCACCTCCTGGTAAGTTCAGAATTTGATTCTGAACACTTTCATTTTTGGACATTTTCCCAGATAAAGTAAAAGATGTCTGCAAGTGTTAAGCTTATTGACAAGCTAGAAGGTGTGGAAAACTTTCGTGCCTAGAAGTATAGGATTGGTCTCATTCTTGAAGAGAATGGCCTAGAAAGATTCGTCAAAGAAGAAGTATCGGAGCCCGACAATGCTGCAGGGAAAGAAAAGCACCAAAAGGACACAATCAGGCCCAAAAGAATCATTGCAGATTCAATCAAAGACCACCGGATTCCCTATGTTTCATCAAAGAAGACTCTGAAAGAAATGTTTGATTCCCTAAACAGACTATATGAAGGAAAGAACATAAACCGAAAGATGAATCATAGAACTCAGCTCAAGAATACAAGAATACAGAAAGGAGAATCAATCCAAGAATACTTCTCTAGAATATCCCAATTCAAAGAACAACTAGAAGAAATTGGAGATACTATAGACGAAGACAAACTTATAATGATGGCCCTAAATGGTCTCACAAGACCTTGGGATGCATTCATCCAAACGATTTGTGCCAGAATGGAGAAACTGAAGTTTGACAGTCTATGGGAAGAGTGCATCCAAGAAGAAACAAGAGTAGCTAACCGAGAGGCTTTACTAGCAAGAGATGAAGATCAAGCCCTAGCTACTCACACTAAAGGAGGAAGAAAGAAGTCTTACTTCCAGAAAGATACTTACAAAGAGTCTCAACCCCAAAACAAATTCAGTCATAAAGAATCTCATCCAAGGAGATTCCAGAAGAAAGGACAACGAAAGGAAAGAGATTACTCATCTGTGCAATGCTACCATTGTGACAAGATGGGACACATTGTAAAATTTTGTCTAGCTAGACGAGAAGAATACAAGAGGAAACAAAAGAGGCACCATGCCCATGCAGTTGAAGATGAAGAGTCACCCGCAAAGATGTTAAGAGAACAAATTAAAGAACATGTCTTAATCTCGGCCCTCTCAGGATCGTTAACACCTGGAGAGGATGCTTGGCTCATTGATAGCGGTGCCTCCAAGCACATGACATTTCAGAAAAGAAGTTTTCTCAAAAAGTGACACTTGGAGATGATTATCAATATCCCATCAAGGGAGTGGGAGAATCAAACTACAATCTTAATTAAGGAAATTCAATGAAGATGAAGGATGTACTATGTGTACCAGGTTTGACAAAGAACATACTCTCCATATCATCTTTAGAGAAGAAAGGCTTCAGAGTTGCCTTTATAGATGGAGAAGTTCTTTTGTGGGATAAAGGAGAAACCATGAAAGAAGCAATCATCATTGGAAAAGAAGAAGGTGGCTTGTATAAGCTAAAGGGTCACTCAGAAGATGCCATGACCCACGCCATTGAAAACCCATGTGAACTTTGGCATAGAAGATTAACTCACATTAACTACAAGGCGTTACCATACATATGAAAAGCGGTCACAGGTTTACCAGAACTCAAGGTTGACCATGAAGGCGTATGCAATGGATGTGCACAAGGGAAGAACATCAAGAACCCTTTTCCGAAGAGAGACAACAAAGCAGAAGGAGTCCTAGAACTCATTCATTCAGATGTGTGTGGCCCAATCCCATCGTCCTCCATTAGTGGGTATGTATGTTATGTATAATTTATTGATGATTATTCTCGTAAGACCTAGTTGTATCTCTTGAAATATAAAGATGAAGTGTTCAGCATATTCAAGGAATTCAAATCCTTGATAGAGAATCATTCTAAAAGAAAGATCAAGATACTCAGGTCAGATAATGGAGGAGAATACACCTCAAAATAGATTGTGAACTTTTGCAAAGATGTTAGGATCGAGAGGGAACTCACTACTCCCTATAATCCTCAACAAAACGGTGTGGCTGAAAGGAAGAACATAACGATAATGGAAGCCGTGAAGACCATGATCCATGATCAAGATCTTCCTATGTGCTTATGGGCAAAAGCAGCAATGATAGCCATATATGTGCAAAACCGATTGTCACATAGTGCACTTGGGTTCAAGACCCCGGAAGAGAAGTTCACCGGAAAGAAGCCAGAGGTAATCCATCTCAAAATATTTGGTTGTCCAGTATTTATACATATACCGAAAGAGAAAAGAAACAAGTTGGAACCCTCAGGAAAGAAGGGAATATTTGTGGGACACTGTGAGGTCTCTAAGGCCTTCAAGATCTATATACCAGGTCACCGTCACATTGAGATCAGCAGGGATGTGACCTTTGATGAAGATGCAGTGCTCAATAAATCGAGAAAATTCCATCTTGAAAAGGTATATGAAGAGGAACCCATAATCCCCAAAGTTGCAGAATCAGTGAGGGAGGTTCCCAGAGCTGTTGAACTAGTGAGGGAAGTCATAACTTCCCCTGATGAGGAAATTCTAGAAGATCATGACGTATTAGAGTTTCAAGAACCTCCTTAGATGACAATATACCATAAAAGAAAGGTAGCTTGGGCTAGAGAGATTATTCAAGATGGAAAGAAATATGGTGTTCCTGAAGGAACCACGAGACATGTGAAGAGACCTAAGCCATTCTCCAGTTATATGGCTTTGATGTGTGATCTCCTAGAGAAGGAGCCTACCTGCTTTGAAGAAGCCATTCAAAAGAAAGAATGGGCAGATGCCACGACAGAAGAATACCAATCCATAATAAAGAACGATGTATGGGAAATAGTTCCCAGACTGAATAGCAAGGATGTGGTATCGTCCAAATGGCTCTTCAAAATAAAACATGTTGTTGATGGAAGTATCGAGAAGTATAAAGCAATATTTGTAGCTTGTGGCTTTTCTCAAAAAGAAGGCATTGACTATGAAGATACATTCGCTTCTATAGCCAAATACACTTCGATCAAAACCATCATAGCCCTTGCAGCTAAGATGAAGTGGAAGTTACACCAGATGGGCGTAAAGAAAGCCTTCCGAAATGGTGTCATCGAAGAAGAAGTGTATATAGAGCAACCTCAAGGATTTGAAGTTGAAGACAGGAAGTCTCATGTCTGCAAGTTGAAGAAAGCCTTGTACAGATTGAAGCAAGCTCCTAGAGCTTGGTATGGCCAGATAGACAACTTTCTGATGAGATTGGGATTTACCAAGAGTAAAGCAGGTTCTAACCTCTACTTCAAGGTTATGAACGATGAGCCAGTAATACTATTACTGTATGTGGATGACTTATTCTTAAATGGAGAAGAAAATCTCATCACTGAATGTAAGAAGAGACTCGCTTTAGAATTTGAGATGAAAGACCTTGGCCTAATGCACTATTTCTTAGGTCTTGAGTTATGGTAGAGTCCAGAGAGGATCTTCCTTAACCAAGGGAAGTATGCAGTCGAAATCTTGAAGATATTCGACATGTTAGAGTGCAAGCCCATGAATACACCCATGGAAACAAAGCTGAAGTTGTTGGTCGATACTTCGTCAGAATTGATTGATGCCACACTTTATAGACAGATTATTGGATTGTTGATGTACCTGACGAACACCAGACTAGATATTTTTTTTCTCGTGAACACCTTGAGTCAGTTTCTGGTAGAACCCAGACATGTCCACCTTGTAGCTAAAAAACATGTGATAAGGTACCTTAAGGGTGCATTAGATTGTGGTCTCAGTTATGATGGAGATCATGATTTCACATTGAATGGGTACACTGATTCAGATTGGGTAGGAAGTGTTTCTGACAGGAAAAGCACTTCAGGATGTTGTTTCATTTTGGGATCAGCCATGATCTTGTGGCAGAGTAGGAAGCAACCCAACATTTCTCTTAACATAGCGGAAGCAGAATACATTGATGCATGTTTTGCCAGCTGCGAAGCTATATGGATTTGAAATTTGTTGACCAACCTATTTGACCTAGAGATGGAAGCAACCACGAGCCTATGTGACAACCAGAGCTGCATAAAGATGACAAAGAATCATGTATTCCATGACAAGTCGAAGCACATAGAGATTCGTTATCATTACATCTGTGACATGGTGTAGAGAGGAGCCTTAAAGCTCTAGTACGTTAGCACAGATGAACAGGTTGTCGATGTGTTGACCAAGCCTTTATCTCGTGTAAAGTTTGATCACTTTCAAGATAAGCTTGGTATAGTCCGAAAGGACCTTCCTTGAAAGGGGGAGTAGTTGTTGTGATATGACTAGTATTGAGCTTCCAACTTGATAGTTGTGACGTAAAGCCAGTCTAGTGTCTTGCTTCCAGCTTGAGTGCTATGACGTAAAGCAAGACGATGAGATGAGACTAGTATTGTGCTTCCAGCTTGATAGTTGTGACGTAAAGCCAGTCTAGTGTCTTGCTTCCAACTTGAGTGTTGTGACGTAAAGCAAGAAGATGAGATGAGACTAGTACTATGCTTCCAGCTTGATAGTTGTGACGTAAAGCCAGTCTAGTGTCTTTCTTCTAGCTTGAGTGCTGTGACGTAAAGCAAGACGATGATATGAGACTAGTATTGTGCTTCCAGCTTGATAGTTGTGACGTAAAGCCAGTCTAGTATCTTGCTTCCATCTTGAGTGTTGCGACGTAAAGCAAGACCATGAGATGAGATTTCTACTGTGCTTCCATCCTGATAGCTGTGACGTAAAGCCAATCTAGTATCTTGCTTCTAGCTTGATAGTTGTGATGTAAATCAAGAAGAGTATTGTGCTTCCAGCTTGACAGCTATGACGTAAATCCAATCTAGTATTATGATGATGAACCAACCTCATGTTGTGATGATGATGATTATGTATTAGTTTTATACTAATCCATATTGATGCAGAGGATGATTGCATTCCTTTGAGAATGACGATGTTGCCGATGAAGAAAAATTCCGATGATTTATAGATACGCCAGTCAGTGTTCCAAGATGATATTGATGATGTTGTCCTCCTGGTGTTGTTGATGATAAAGGCCTCTCTCTCGTCTGATGTTATTGAAGAATACCCTTCTTGTTAAGGGGGAGTGTTGAAATAATGTAACTGCAAAGTGTATTCTAATTATTATTTGATATATTATTCATTGGATCAATCCCCATTGTGGATTGATCATGTCGGCTACTACAAAGGACCAAATCCCATTTTGCAAATTGGTCATAATGTAATTGTAATAGGCAGAAAGAGAAGTCAGCCCCATAATATATCAAAGAATCCCCAGAATATAATAAAGGTGGTTATAACTACCCAGAAGAAGAAGTCGGCCCTGTCAGTGAAAAGACACTTTCACACCTTCCAGACTTGTATAAATAAGGAGGCTAGTGCCTCACTTAGACACACACTCACTTGTTCATTGAGAGACAAGTTTCGGAGCTGCAGTTGGAGAAGAGAGAGAGAGAGAGAGGCGCATCTTTGGGAGAGGAATCTATGTACTTGTTTGAGTTATCTCTTGGCATTGTATTGGCTATCTATATTAAGGGAGTTTTATTGGGTTTTCTACCCCATGAGGGTTTCCTAGGATAAATGATATGTCTCTTGTGATTGTGTATTTCTCAGTGATCCTATCTTACACTATTGTTATCTATTGAAATGCAAAGAACTCTAATAATAGCTTAAACCTTAACATAGATCAGGTAAGGAGAGCATTGGGGCTGAGCACAAGCGATGTTTTAGATCATCGAATGTTTGTTGTTGCAACTTTCCCCACATGAATTTTGCTTTGCCACTACCCTTGGTCACTTCGTTGAGGTCCCATGCAATATGGGAGAATCCCAACATGAACCTGCAATAGAAGTTGGAAAGTCCTAAGAAACTCCAAAGCTCGGTTAGTGTGGTTGGGGCTAGCGAGTCGTGAATGACCTAGATCTTGGTTGGATCCACATGCACATCATGCTCATCAACAATGTAGCCTAGATATTGGACCTTGTTCATGCCAAATGAGCATTTTTCCAAGTTATCATATAGCTTGCATTGTCACAGAGTGTGAAGGACCTATTGAATAAGTTGCAAGTGTTCCGCCCAACTTTTGTTGAAAATGAGGATATCATCTAGATATACCACCACAAAAGAATTGGTGAAATCCTTCAAGATATCATCCATTAACCTCATGAAATTTGTTGGGACATTCGTTAAACCAAAGGGCATGACTAGCCATTTGAAAATACCTTCTTTGGAATTGAAAGCAGTCTTCCATACACCAGTTTGTTCTATTGGGACCTAGTGGTAACTACACTTCAGGTCAATCTTACTGAAGTACTTGGCTCCCTTGAGTTGGTCAAGAAGGTCGTCAATCCAGGGAATTGGGTATTGGTTCCTGATAGTGATTTTGTGTAGGGCCTTGCAATCAAAGCAGAGCTGCAAGGTTCTATCTTTCTTCTGCACGAGTACAATTGGGCTTCCTCAGGGTGAGGAGCTTGGTCAAATGTGCCCCTTTTGAAGCAAATCTTGGATTTAGCACTTGATTTCCTCATTTTCCATAAGAGAGTGGCGATAGACTGACCCATTGGGTAGAGGTGCACCAGGGGTTAGATCGATTGAATGCTTGACCTGGCAGTGCAGAGGTACCCCAGTGGGTGAGGAGATGATGTATTTGTATTCTTCCACGACCATGTCCACCTACTTCTGCTACGTGGAGAGGCCCTATACGGATTTCATGGATGTGGATGCGACCTTTTGTTCAGTTTGGGAGCAGATAATGAATAAGACAAATTTCTCGGTCTGGGAGATGACCTTCCTGCTTGCTTAGTGAAGATCAAAGAAATGACAGTAGGTGGAGCTACCTTTGGTATCATGTACATTTGTCTACCCAAAGTAATAATAACACTACGAGGTCTAGAATCATATACAACATGATGTTTCCACAAGTATGGTTGGGCTAAAAGAACATCAAAAACTTCAAGGAGGGAAATATCACACAATTCCTCATCCTTGAAGGGCTTGATGTCCTAGGGTAGGCGACAGTGTTGGATGACACATAGATCTCTCTCTTAGAAGAACCACTTGATCATGTATGGTTGTGGGTGTGGTGTTGTCGGTAGGTCCAACTTCTTGATGACCTATGTTGAGATGAGGTTCTTTTGACTTCCACTATTGACAATGAAGTGCAGTGGAGCACCCTTCACTCACATCCGCAAGTGAAAAAAGCACTCACCTTCCTGAGGTTCTTCAAGTTCACTTGACTGGATCTTAGTGGTAGAGACGATGGAACTGGGTTCTGCATCAACGATCGGCTTCCTCTTGCCTGGTTCTCATTTAGAGTCGCAACCCGCATCTAACTTTGAGGCTTTCAACTTGACCACCAACGACTGCTTCAAGCGACATTCATTAGTGTTATGCTAGGGGAGTTTATGGAATTCACACCACTTTTTAGTATCTTTCTTCATCTTCCCATTACCCTTCTTTGTTTGTGATTTGGATTGGTTGTCCTGAGGAGGTCCATCCTTGCTCTGTGGGTTGGGGCTACCTTTTCCCCGCTTCTACTGTGAGGAATTCGTAAATCCAAACTCCCGCTTCTTCTGTTAAATTTATGCTCAATTTTGAAAGCATATCAATAAGTTGTGCCCAATGATGAGATGTCCAGAAACTCAATTTCTATCTGGACGTATCTATGCAGAATACCATGGTACTTGAGCACCAAATGTCGTTCAAAGTCTTTGATACCCAACTTGGTGTGCAAGGTATGGAAGACATTTGAGAACTATGGCATTGTTTGGTCCCTTTCCTGCTACAGTGTGGCCGATCTGATATATTGGTCATTGTAGCTTCCAACAAAAGAGTATTGTTCCTTAATAGCATCCATGAAAGAGTCCCAAGTGGGTATGAAAACAAACATTGTGGATTCCTTAGTGGTATTTTGCTCACAGTAAGTCTCCCACCAATCCTTGACACGGGGGAAAACCTTAAGGAGCGCAAAGGTAATATTTTCTCCATCGAAAAAATTATGGACAAAAAAATGTCCTTCTAGCATATTCAACCAATTATCTAGAGAATTTGTAGCTATCTGACCTTCAAATATAGAAATATAAAAACTCACTTGTACCTTGAAGGGGGTGATGCCTCCAAAGTGATCATTTGATGAATATGCGTCGGTTGTTGGCAACCGTCGAAGGATCTGGACAAAATTATCCATCATCTCGTTCCTTTATCGTGTGAGGGGTTCCTCGAGCAACATTTTAATAGGATCTCCTACTCCATCGTCTCTCTTTTCTTTCACCGTGGGAGGCCATTGGGGTCAACGAGGATGGTCCTGCAAAGGATCAACTATTTCGAGTCCCAATTCCTTGTACCCTGACCTCATTGGGGGCATGCACAAAGAAATAGATAAAGAGTAGATGGCTATGATACCACTGATCTGGGTTTCTGAATGGAACAAAATGAAAGATAGATATATAACAAAAACACAGAGATACAGTGAAACTTGACTTCTATTAATAAATGGAATATGTTGAAACTGTAAAAATGTAGAATTAAACAAACTTGCTCGAATTTTGGTAACTTATCTATGAGAAGAGATGTGTCAGCTACGCGCATTTGCAAGAAGCTAATTACAATGAGACTCCAAAGAAATTTTTAACATAAAGCATAAATGAGAAAACCCTAAACATCCAAAACCCTAACCCTAGAAGATGAAACGCCAAAAGGTTTGTGGGCCTTGATGGGGGTAGTTGATATGTCAACTTCCCGAGGGCTTAACTTTTGCATACAATCTATGTTTGGGGTGTTTGATACCTTGTCAAAAAGGTCTAGCCGAGAAGTACAACCTTGGTAGGGGGTCAGGGTATGAAGCTAACAACCTTTGGCTGTCCAAAAGTCCAAAAAAACATCGTTTAGGGCCTCAAAACGACCTCGAAATTTTGGGACCCAAAAAACTATAAAAAACTGCCAAAATGGAAAAATATTCTTTGAGCCGGTGGAATAGGTGGGTGGCCACCGATATCCACCTGGATCACTAGTACAAATCTGGTCAATTCCATAAGGGTTACTAGTTGTTATTCTTGTGACAGTTGGCCAATCCTCCATTCAAATATTTTGGGGAAGAGGCGGAATCCCATGAAGTTCTCTTTGGAATATATATTTTATTTTCCAA
>ML808528.1:123551-166174 GCA_009831015.1 Picea engelmannii | reverse complement strand
CTTCATAGATTATTTTTTCAAGAAAAGAAATCAAAGGTTTTCAAGAAATTCAAAGAGTTTAAATCTCTTATGGAAAACTAAACAGATAAGAAGATCAAGGTGTTGAGAACTAACAATCGTGGTGAATTATGTGGAAATGATTTTGAGCAATTCTGCAAGTAGTGTGGCATAGCACGCCAAAATACCACACCATATACCCCACAACAAAATGGAGTTGTTGAAAGAATGAACATGACATTGATGGACAAGGCAAGGAGCATGCTCATTGGTGTCGGTCTCACACAAGAATTATAGGCAGAAGTAGTCGACACTGCAAAATATTTGGTGAATATGTCTCCTTCGTCGACACTAGTCAACATCACTCCACATGAGGTATGGTTTGGAAAAAAACCTTCGCTTTCACATCTCAAAGTATTTGGATGTGATGAATTTGTGCATGTTCCCAAGGAAAAGAGGAGCAAGTTGGACAAGAAGGCAGTCGAGTGTATTTTCATTAGATACAAAGAAGTAATGAAATTAGATAAGCTCTGAGATCTTGCATTAAGGAGAACAATGTACTGTCAATATGTGGTCTTAAGAGAAATCAAAGGGAATTCCGAGTCTGAAGTGGTTCAAAGAGAGAAAAATCTAGAGAAGGTGAGGTTTGAATTGAGGAACGAAGAAGATGATTCAGATGAGTCAACTGAATCAGATGAAGAGGTGAAACAACCGACCACTGTTGTAAGGAGTTCTAAACGAGTAAGAAAACCATTCGAAAGGTACAATTCGCCCGATTTCCATAATGCATTTGTGTTAACTGCTACTGAAAAAGATCTTAATTCAGTCAGGGAAGAAGTTGAGTCGGTAGAGGGTAGACTCTAGAAGGACACCATGGTCGAAGAGATGGAATCCTTGCAAAATAATGAGACATGGGATTTGGTCAAATTACCTAGTGGAAGAAAGCTCGTCGATTGCAAGTGGGTATTCAAGAAAAAGATGAATGCAACAGGTCAAGTCAAAAAATTCAAAGCTCGATTGGTAGCCAAAGGATATTCCCAAGTCGAAGGAGTCGACTCTGGTGAGATTTTTTACCCTGTTGTAAAATTAACTTCCATTAGAGTACTAATATCTTTGGTTGTAACATTTGATCTTGAAATAGAGAAAATGGATGTGAAGACAATGTTCCTACATGGGAACCTAGAAAAATAAATCTACATGAAACATCCTAAGGGATTTGTAGTAAAGGGCAAGAAAGAGCTAGTGTGTGAATTAAAAATATCCCTTTGTAGTCTAAAGCAATCACCAAGGACGTGGTATTAAAAGTTTGACACATACATCCTTAGTTTGGGATTTGTGAGAAGCAAGGTTGATCACTATATAAATTCCAAGTAAGAAGGTGGGTGTTTCGTATATGTAGCATTATATGTTGACAACATGTTGTTGATAAAAAACAACCAAGTTTGACATGAAGGATTTCGGTGCAACGAATTTCATTATGGGAATGAAGATTAAGAGAGATCGGGTAGTTAGAAAGCTCTAGTTGAATCAGAAAAAATATATTGAAACAATTTTGAAGCATTTCAACATGCAGGATTGCAAAGCTGTAAAGGTGCAAATTCCCGTGGGAGCAAGGTTAACTGCTGAACAATATCAAAAGACATAGGAAGAAATAGAGGACATGGCATGTGTTCCCTATGCAAGTGTTGTTGGTAGTTTGATGTATGTGATGGTCTGCACTTGACCATACATTGTCCATGCAATGGGAGTGTTGAGTAAATACATGTCGACATCTGGAAAAGAGCACTGGACAATTGTTAAGAGAGTATTCAAGTATTTGTGTGGCACAAAAGATTATGCTATTTGCTACCAAGGGAAACTTGGAATGGACAGTAAAGTACACGTACATGTCTTTGTCGATGCCAACTAGGCTAGATATATGGATCGACGAAGGTCGACCAATGGATATGTGTTCAATATGTTCGGTGGAGCAATTAATTGGATGAGTAAGCGACATGGGGTCGTAGTCTTGTCAACAACAGAGGTTGAGTACATGACATCCACTCATGGAATCAAAGAAGCAGTATGACTGCAACAACTGTGTTTAGGGATTGGGTTTGAGTAGAGAGCTATGAAGATTAATTGCGACAATCTTCTTGGTAAAGAGCCTTACTTATCATTCCAAGACTAAGCATATTGATGTACACTAACATTTCGTAAGAGACATGGTAGAATAAACAAGGTGTTGCTGGAGAAAGTAGACACGTTGGAAAACATAACAAACTCTTTGACCAAGTCTGCGAGTGCTATAAATTTCTCTTGGTGCAGAGAGGCAATGGGCATTGTTGCCCTAGGTATGTGAACAAAAGTTCAGGTTCTCTTATTTCAACAAAGAAGACAACAAGTGGGAGAATGTTGGATTGTTATATTCTTTGCGGTGAAAGTCAAAGGTCGAAGTGATCGACCAGGCAAAGTCGAAGTCGAAGTGATCGGCAACAAGTTGAAGAGGTCAACTCATAATAGGTCGTCAGGAGGTTGTGTGGCAATCGACTGAAGTTTGAATGGAGGTTGACTGGTAATCCAACTAGTAGTCGACTATAATAGAATCCCAAGATTCACGAGATTTGTAGCCAATGATTTGCATGAATCTGTAAATGTTTTTGGATGTCTTTCTTTAGGGTTTTTCCTACTGTAAAGCCTATAAATAAGGCATGTTGTAACACTGTAAAAACTAATATTTAGATCAATTCGTTAGAGGTTGCTGGTCATATATATGTAAGTCGAATTGGCTGTAGGGTTTCTCTTGTGTAAAAAAAGACGGTATGATGTCGATTGCATCTTAGGTGTAGACTAAGGTTAGACATGTAACTCTTTATTCTGAATGAATAAGACAACAAGAGAGCAAGATGCTCAAGGAATGTTGGTTTTCCCGTTTGGGTTTCCAGGGTAAAATCTCTGTGTACTGTGTGATTGCTTTGTCATTTACATTCTTGTTTAAATATGTCTTCCTCTCTTCTATTAGGTTTAGCGCGGAAGTATATTTCCTAACAATAGTAAGGATAATCGTTATTGGCTACTATTTGTGAATGTACATTGAGTCATCACTGTTATTCAAGAACAATCATGTCATTTGAAATGATCTATTGATGGTCAATAAGGAGGCATAATTCCATTCCTACCTCTAAATCTTGGACCATTAACCTATTTCCTTCCACTTAAAAAAGATAAGATTTTAACTAATCAAAAACAATTTCAAATCTTACTCTAAAATTACTAATAAAAATATAATTTTAACTTATATTTATATAAATTAAAGCTAAAATTACTAATAAAAATATAATTTTAACTTATATTTATATAAATTAAAGAATTACCATTATAAATGAAAAATAAATACTTCCATCTTCTTCTTTTATTATTCTTTATATTATATATTCTATTACAAGTATAATATAGAGATATATGGATTTTAAGTATGCAATAACACAATAACATAACACTATACTTTGCCATAACAAAGCTTTTGTCATCTAATTTGTTAGAATATGTTATAATGTTGTCTAGTAATGCCATTTTTTAATGTATTTAATGCCATTGTGATGACAATTGTAACATAACACTATACTTTGCCATAACAAAGCTTTTGTCATCTAATTTGTTAGAATATGTTATAATGTTGTCTAGTAATGCCATTTTTTAATGTATTTAATGCCATTGTGATGACAATTGTATCATATGTAGCTATTATTTGTTGGGGATTTATATACATGGACTATTATTAAACTTATTGGTCATTTAGTGAAGCATTTATGTGGTTTTCTTGTTACTTAATATTGGCTATGTGATGATTTAATAATCAAATTTTTATCATCTCACACATTATATGAAACAATCTTCTTAGTGTTAAGATTTATATAGATTTATATATTGCAAAAGTTTTAAGATCATTATTTATTAATTGGATGTATAATTTATTAAAGTAAGTAAATGTAAGGTGGTATAATGTAGATCCTTTTTTAAAATAGTTTTCAAAGTGTTGTTAGGAGATTTTTATGAGCAAAAATGTGAGTGAGTAAACTGTGATACATGTGTGATTATAGTATCATTGTTCCAATATGCATAAAACTTGGATCATGGTGTAATTATGATCATACTTCAAATTTTTGTTGAATTTTTATTAGAGTTGTGGCCAAAAAGTGATCTTTTCGCTATAAGATTGGATTAGAGCCATATAATATTGTAACACATTTTTCTCTAGTTGCCAAAATTCTACGACTCATGGTAAATTTTCGATGATCTAGGCCGATTTAAAATTGTGCAAAACCCTTGGGGACATCATTCCACTATACACAAAACATGGATCATGATGAAAGCGTGATCATGCTTGAAATTTTTGCCAAAATCATATCAGGGTTGTGGTCATAAAAAAAATACTTTTGCTACAATATTAGATTAGTGCAGTCTAATCTTGTAGAAAATTTTCTTTTGGTTGCTAGAACTTTGTGATACAAGAAGTTAGAGTTCCCATTGATTCAGAGCTTTGTTCGAATGTTTGACGATCTGGGTCGATATAGAATTAGGTAAAACCCCTTGGGCCCTAAAATCTATGTTGAGTTCTTATGAGATTTGTGGTCCGAAAAAGGATCATTTTCACAAGATTTTATTAGAGTAGTCTAATCTTGTAGTAAACCTCCATTTACGTGTTAAATTATACAATACAACAAGTCATAGTTCTCATCTATCTGGAACTCTAATCGAATTTTCGACAATTTAGATCGATTCAAAATTTAATCGAATTTTTGACAATTTGGGTCGATTCAAAATTGGCAAAACCTTGCATACATCTTTCCACCATGCATAAATCTTAGATAATGATGAAAATGTGATAAATCTTATCATAGTTGTAGTTGGAAAATGATCCTTTTACTATAAGGTTAGATTAAAGTTGTATAATCTTATAGCAAACTTTCCTTAGATTTCTAAAACGTGGTGATACAAGAAGTTAAAATTCCCATTGATATAGAATTTTGATTAAATTTTTGACAATTTGAATTAATTATATTTATAATTAAACAAAACATATAAGTGCATCATTTCATGTGATTATATCTAATTTGTTTTTTTTTGAAATTCAAATTTGTAGGGAACTTTTTTTTCTAAGTGATTCTAATTTTAATGGAATTTTGAATACTTTTGGTGAATTCAAAATTTTAAAAAACCTAAAATACATATTTCATCCTATACAAAATTATAATGACATTATAATTATACCTGATATTTCTAATTATAATGGGATAAATGATCATTTCACTACTACTCCAAACTTGTTTTATACGTCGGTGCTGGGCACCTGTAGAATTAACCAGGAATTAGACAAACCGCACGACGCTCGCGGATTTCCGCGCAACAAGCGAAGTAGTGTAGACTGAAGACGGGGCTACTAGCTCACTAACCATGCACACTCCTGACCTTCCACAAAAAATTTAAATATATTATATTTGCATTTAGTTCCATCTCCAAGAATTTAAACAATTTATTAGTGAAAAAACCTCTGTTATCAACGCCCCTCCATCTGGGATCCCACTGATTTGATGATTTGGGTTCTCACAATTCATATAATAATGAGGTGCCCATGGACTTGTCTTCTAGTCTTCTGATGAGCTGAGGCGAGGCGAGCTAGCTCTCTGAGAGAGGAATGATGGCGAACAACATTGTGATGGGCAGATCATTATCATCCTCTAATGGACTGTTTAAAGCCGATGCAATCGGGCAGAAAATGATCAGCTTGATCGCCAATCTGTGCTTCGCCTTGTTCGTGATTGGAGTGGTGGTGTTCACCATACTGGCAGCCACATACCAGCCTGAGGATCCGTTTCTCCAGTCATCAAAAAGCATCACAACATACTTGACTGCAACTTCGAATGCCACTTTCAGTCAGGATGAATCGGTGGTTCGTACAGGCGAGGATTTCACTCCGAGCCAACAGAAGCTTCAACAAGTAGAGACGAATCCCATTACAATTGCAGAAGTTAAAGAAGAAGAAGTTAAGGCATCCACCGAAAACTCCATCTGTGATACCCAAACCATCGATTGTTCTGATCATGAAGTGGGTTCTGCCATGATGAGATTTGCTCTAGAGAATTTCCAGGACATTAAGTTTTATGGATTTGGGAAGCCTGTTAAAGGATCTAATGAAAGCACCTGTGATATGTCATGGAGGTTCAAGCCTAAAGTAGGGAGGTCCGATGTGCTCTACAAGGATTACAGAAGGTTTTCGCTGCAAATCGCTGATGCCATTTCATGCAACTACACAGTGGTCGGTGTTGGGGATTGGCATTCGGGGAAAAAAGCTCGGAAGAGGAAGCATAAGAAGCCTACAGGGTTTGTGCCTGAGAGGCTGAAGCCCTTGACTGAGATGCCTGCAGTGGGAGAAGCCGTGAATGATTCTGTTCCCGAGGTGAAATCTGAGGGGACTTTTAGTAAAGGTAAGTACCTGATGTATTCTCGTGGTGGGGATTATTGTAAACCGATGAGTCAGTATCTGTGGAGTTTTCTGTGCGCATTAGGTGAGGCTCGGTACTTGAATAGAACTTTTGTTATGGAATTGGAAGTTTGTTTGTCTGGGTCTAATAATCCGGGACACCAAGATGAACCGGGGAAGGATTTCAGATTTTATTTTGATTTCGAGCACTTGAAGGAATCAGCCTCCGTGATAGATCAGGCCCAGTTCTGGACTGACTGGAACAAGTGGCAAAAGCAAGATGGGCTTAACCTTAATGTGGTGAATGACTTCAAGGTCACCCCGATGCAACTGAAGGAGGATCAAAATACACTGATCTGGAGGACGTTTGATGGTGTGGAGCCGGATAACTACTGGTACCGAGTCTGTGAAGGCGAGATGGAGAATGTGATACAAAGGCCTTGGGATCTGATCTGGAAGTCTAGGAGGCTGATGGAGATCGTGTCAGCGATCAGTACTAGAATGAACTGGGATTTTGATTCAGTTCACGTTGTTAGAGGGGAAAAGGCCAAAAACAGAGATCTCTGGCCTAATCTAAACCAGGACACAAGTCCTGATGCCATGCGGGAGAAACTCAGGTATAGAATAGACGAGAACAGGGATGTGTATATTGCCACCAATGAGATGGACACCGGGTTCTTCGAACCCCTCAGAAGTACTTACAAGCTTCATTTTCTGGATGAATTCAATGACCTCTGGGATAGGAATAGTGAATGGTATAATGAGACCATGGTTCTGAGCAATGGGAAGCCTGTTGAGTTTGATGGGTACATGAGAGTTGAGGTTGATACTGAAGTGTTCTACAGAGGCAAAAAACAGATCGACACATTTGGTGATCTCACCAAGGATTGCAAAGATGGCGCTGGTACTTGTTCATCTTGAAGACAATGCCACATTGCTAATGTAGTTGTCGACGGGTTCTGGATTTACAAATCCTTTCTGCAAGGTTTTGTCCATTCATTTTGCATTCGATTCCTTTTAGAAGGGAAGAATTTAAGCCAAACAAGCAAGTATTTTTTCTGTTATGAGTAGGATATGTAGCATTGTGCCTAATTTCAGTTTTATTTTTTTTATTGACCTCTGAAAAGTGTTTCGTTCAGCATAGATTACTTCCAAGTAGATTCTCAAGTGATGTTAGTGTTAAAACTGTATTTGGCAGAACAACTCAAGAAGTTGAATAAGTTTTAGTTGTTGAGACAGCAGATCACCAGGCAGATGTATTGTCTTACTTATAGTTCAGAGTAATGATACAAAGAGATGATTCAAGAGCATGCCATTCTATTATTTTTTCGTTTCGATGCCTATTTCTCTGAGTGATTTGTTAATGTCAAGTGGTTTAGGAGTTTCTCCTGCAAAATTGTGTAGCAATCAGAGATGATCTATGTTTCAAGTCCATGAGCTGATTGAAATTAGACTTTGTAAATTATTTTATAGATTGGTTAGTCTCAAATGAAAAAAAAATGCTTGATATACTCTGCACCTTTTGGGTTTATCTGGATTTGGTGTTTCACTCCTGATGCAGAGGATATGGCTTATTACGTAAATGTCATTCTCACTGATATGCGATGATGAGCTGATCTAGTTGGAGTCGCAGTATAAATACAGAATGTAGTGCAGTGACAATGTTTATAGTCAAATCATAGACCTCAATGCCAACTGAAGGCTGACCTCAGTGCAGGAAACCTTTACATTAAATTACCTGAGAAGCTCACCTATGGCATGTTTTAGTTTAAAAGATTATTTTCCTTACAATTTTGTTTTTAGAAAATCTTCACTAGCCATCAGTTTACTAAAGCCATTTTGCTCTAATGTGCTCTCACTGCTCAGATGTTGATATCTTATCCTTAATTATGCTGGTGCTAAATTTGTTTTGACTTCCTTTTGCGTTTTGTTGAGTATTCCATAGCTACCAAAGACAACTTCATAGGGTACAAAGAGCTACTGGATCTTGCTTCATTTGAGGTAATTGGAAGTTTTGTTTCTTTGGCAAGATATAGTAAAAGAAGATTCTTAAAATAACTCAATATATTTTAAGAAGATAGATATATTAGTCAAAATAAAAAATTTGATTTATTCTTCACAGAGTGCAATGTGAAGCCCTTTCAATAGCTGTCTTAATTTATTAGCTTGTGCAAATTGACCAAGTGAGGACCAATAATTATAGATCGTATTAAGTCAAAAGCTTACATTGTAATCTGGGTGGTAATGATGGGCTGGAGGCATATCTATTGGTGTATCCAGTTTAAAACCTATAAAGGTNAATTTATTAGCTTGTGCAAATTGACCAAGTGAGGACCAATAATTATAGATCGTATTAAGTCAAAAGCTTACATTGTAATCTGGGTGGTAATGATGGGCTGGAGGCATATCTATTGGTGTATCCAGTTTAAAACCTATAAAGGTCCGAGTCCTTACAGTCTTAGGCCTCAAACGTTCCATACTTATTAGGCACCCATGTTCTCACTGTGGCTTGGGGGTCCGGCAATTAATGACAATGTTTGTTGAAGGTGGTAACCAAAACCAGACAAGTTATACTTTGGTGTCAGAATCCAGGCCTCAAACATAAGTCCATGCTGTTAGGATCCGGGGTTCTCTGTATATCTTTCTTTTCATCTCCTACATAAATGCACCTAACTTTACTATTTAAAATAAATTGTAACTTCAGAGGTGAAAGAAGAGGAGGGTCAAAATCATCTGACAGGGATGTTTTAATCTGGCTTCTACACATTAGTTTAGCAACTTGGAGGTCCTGTGGAGTTCCATATTTCCCCAGAAGGGTTACCAAGTAATTGAAGGAGCAGTAACGGCTTTTCATACAAATTTGTGTTCCCATAGATTTTTCTAACTACCCAATTCCAAGCAGAGTTTTAGGATGCATTGGATTTCCTTGAGAAATAGTTCCTAACTACCCAATTCCAAGCAGAGTTTTAGGATGCATTGGATTTCCTTGAGAAATAGTTGGAGTTACCTGGCTATCAACAGGGATTGCAAGAGTTCAAGTGTCACTTGAAAAGTTTTAGTTTCTAAAGCCAGCTCCTTTCTAGAATTATCCAAGAAGAGCTCCTCTAACCAGTAAAGATCCTAGTTTCCAGGGCAATCTGATCTTTCTCTTTCAGCACCTATGGTAATGAATCTGGAAATTCTGTAAATTATGGTCTTACATCAACTCTATGGCTAGATTCCCCAAGGACAATAAGATTCGGAGGCCATTGGGTACAGAATAGAGCTTTGTATAAAGAAAATGGTACTAGCCTCTGGAACATTACGTTTTTGAAAATTGCAATTCAGTTCTTATCCTTGTAAATTTGTACCATGTAAACATGATATTAATGCCATAATAAGGGCAAGACTAATCACAACGATAATTTTGGATAAATATAACGTGTTTCATATTTCTTGGTGTGGATTTCAAGTATATCAAATGGGGAGGAAGATAGTGAGCCTCCTAGAGAAGCGTCGAAGGGAGGTTGAGTTTGAGTATGCCAGTTTAGCTTTAACATATGTAGTACTTGGCACTTCTGCCTTCATAGTTGCATGGCACACTCACACATCTTGTTATCTATGATTACTGAGGCATTTGTTCTCGCACTGGTTGGTGCCTTTCATTGTTGTGGAATAAATGCTTCCGTGTCAAATAGGATATGAAGTTGGAGCTGCACTATATGGTGCACTATATGGTGGTTATTATAGTGTGAGGGGTAGGTCTATGTTAATTTGTTTAGGGTTTTTCAAGGAGGTATACATACCCTACCTTTTTTGGATTTGAACTTGTGATTTTTTAGGAGGAAACACATGTTTTTAACTATTAAATCCGGTGAATCTGTACGAAATCACTATTTTTTGTTGTTTAAAGTTCATTTTTGCACAGAAATGGATTCAGCATGCTGAAAAACCCCTGGAGCACTGGGATTATACAGAAATAATCACTTAAATCTGCGGATCTAACAATTTCTTGCCAAATTTCAGGCAAATGTTCTTAGAAAAATCGCTGAAAAAAAATCATTTCTTAGAAATTTAGACTAAGGCCCAAAGCTTGAAATAAATAAATTACAACCAATACATTTAAAGGATTTTAAAGCATTAATGTAAAGGTTCAAACCCTTCTCTCTCCATGTTAAAGTGGGTATTTGTTCCAGAATGTGGAGTCGAGGTTTATAGCTTCCTGGAATGGTTCAAAAGCATTTACACATACAAACGGGCTTTTAGACAGTAACCAAAATTGTTTAAACTCCTGCAATGCTTCCCACTCCTGGTATGGATTTTAATCGTGGAATCGACAATCTATATCCGAATCTCAAGGAACTGATCCATTTTGAATTCGATATGGATCAGATTCCCTGATCCGTTTTGACATGTACAGGATCCCTATGTGTATAGGAAACATATCTTCTCTAGTAAGAAAAATTAAAAAAAAAGGACTTGCGGGATTCTCGAGGGTGCGAGCGTGTTTTTGGAGGAAAAGAGAGGGGGAGGGCAGGGGGCGCACGTTACTTGTCCACTCAGCCTAAAACATAAACAAAAACCTAATCCTATTTGTTGAATAAATTTTGAGAGCACTTGTACTCATTGAGAGAGCACTATGGGCAAACTGACAATAACATTTGGAGAGCGGTAGCATGGTTATAACACACATTTGGAGAGCGTAGTCCTCATTTAGATAGCAGATTGGCATACCAGCACTCCCATTTGGCGGGTTTGTAATCCACAGTTGAAGACATACCTATTAAAATTGTTTTTTGGCAGGCAGAAAGCCCTCATTTCTTTTTCATTTTCTTTCATATTCCTTTTCATTTCCTTGTGTAATTTTCCAATGGCCTCATGTTCATCAGCTGGCTGTGGATTTTGTGGTGGGAGAAGTGGAGGAGGGAGAGGGGATGGTGAAGAAAATGAGCAGAAATATCCTGTTGATTCCCCACTATGGAAGTACGTGACACCAATAGGGAAGAAGGCAATTTTTTTTGATGGAAGCTGCTTATGGATTGCAGCGAGTACAGGATGAATTATACAGGGTCCTATAGTAAGGCTAAAGTCCATTTTCTTCATATTACCAAAGGAGAAGTTGAATTTTGCACTGTTGTCTTCCCAAGGGAAGTTGCACAGTTTCAGAAGGAACCTGATGAAACACAATTGCCCAAGGAAGAAAGAAGGAGCAGCAAGCACACAGCCTCAAAAAGGGGACAAAAAAGTTACCTTAATTGTTGAAGAGGCCTGCAAGAGACTGACATGTTTAACAGGTTGATTACTCTTCTTTTTTTGGCCACAGCGCCTTTGATGATCTGTTCCACTGGACTATGTGGAGGTTGAAAACACATGGAGTAGACTAGTTATCACGTTTATAATTTTGGATTCCTGGAGCTATAGGAAAACTGTGAGTTTTGTAATTTTCACATTCATTATTTTGAAATATTATAATATGAATATATTTGATGCTGAATTTGCTATGATGTAATTTTGACATTTTTTGTTTTTGTTTGTGATTTTAAAAGTAGAAATAGAAAATTTTATGATATTTATAATATGATGTTTTTATAAGAGAAAGCTTGAATTTGCCATGATGTAATTTTGACATTTTTTTTGTTTTTGTTTGTGATTTTAAAAGTAGAAATAGAAAATTTTATGATATTTATAATATGATGTTTTTTTATAAAAGAAAGCTTGAGTAGAAATTCAAGGAGTGTTTTTCCACATTTTTTTGAATTACATCCACTAATGAGGTAAATTAGGATTCTAACTCAGAGGGATTTAAACCAGATCTTTGTTAACACAAAAGTAATCAAATGTCCAGTAACATTGACGAACACTGATTAATAAATTTCAATAACCCTTGGCATTGATAAGCCTAAGATATACTAAACCTTTAATTTATCGAAATATAACATTTTCAAAATGCCTACACTGTATGTGCAATCCTAATACTCTTGTTTATTGGGTTTATTATTATAGATTTTAATAGTTATTTTAGGGGGTTTCTAGACTACAATCATGCTATCATATTAGTGAGTTAATGGAGAAACCTTGTATATATATGAAACATTTTGTAGCATACCCTAAGCATGCTTACATTGATTCATCGTGCTTCTTTTGTAGGAAAACAATATCACCAAAGCCTGCTATCTATAGTAAACTAAGAATTTCTAGACTATATCCTGTCAAAAGCAATTTGAAGATTACTTTCCTAGCTTGTTGAGTCTTGTCAGGATATAAAACCAATGGGGAAGTAACTATATTTATTAACAACAAAATGTTGAAATGAAAAAAAAAAAATTAATAAAAAAAATTAGTTGTTTTGATGTACTATTTCTATTTATTACTCATAAATGCAATCCAAAAAAAAATAATCAACTGAACAAGGGATACAATCTATTGCTATTGCTATATAGAATGAATGCAAGAGGCATTCAGTTGCACACTACAAGAGTGGGCCCATACTATGTAGCTCAGTGGATGATCTCCAATAATAAATTAACTCAACATTGTAACAACTAGCAATTATGATCAATGATCAAAATTATTTTATTAACCATTGATTCATAATTAATTTTTAACTATTTAGATTCTCTTCTATGCAATATAAAGAGAATAACTAGTATATTTTTTAAACGGGAGAATGGTAATGTCAAAGTAAATGGGCATTGAGTATTGAGAAATGAAAATGGAGAAAGATCTAATAGTGCTTTTCATTGACTAAGAGCTCATCTTCCTTGCACCTTCTAGTACTGTTTGAGAGGGTGGGTAAAATTTCCTTTTAAACCCTAGCTCAACAAATCATAAAGACACTTCTAACTCCTAACAAAAAGGACTTAAATTGCATCAATTCTTTTTCATACACCTAACTTCATAAAACTAAGTAAAGATTTTAGTTTTTTATTAGTTCCCAACAAATTTCATAATTCTCATAATATAATATAATATATAAAGATTATATTTTAAAGAGTGATTTAACCTACCTAATTTCATATCTAGAATGCATACAATATGTTAAAATCCAACCTACCTTCTCATGACGACTTGTTTTCTAGATTTTTCTAGATGCTAAACAATAGCAACATAAATTTAATTTTACAAATTAAATTTTCAAAAACACATGTTTTTGATATTATTCTTTATCTAATAATAAAATTATATATATATATTTCATTATCTCTATTCTCCATAATTTTTTTTTTTGGAAAATCTACTAATCTAAACTAAGAATAAAGATAACCACAAGTTACCATTATAGTTTTGATGTGAACCGAGTGGGCATGCAAAAGAAGGTGTCTACAAGTGACCAACAACATTGCTTATAAAATCATTCATAAATCAATAGTTGTTAAGGTTTAAGTAGCATTGCTAAGTTGTCATTGAAGTTTAAGTAGCAATTGCAATCAAGCTATCTCCAATCACAACTATTTATTTTTACCAATGGACTTCCATAATGGTCATAAGGTTAAGCTAGACATTTTACTTCATGTCTTTTTAATGTCATAACTCAGTTTGTAAACAAGCAATGGGGATAGTGGTTGCTATCCACAAGGGGGTGACTCTTATTCAAGGAAAACCATGGCACCTGAAATAGCCCATTGGTGGTAGTGGAATAGCTCTTAAAGCACCATATTTATATATATTATGAATAATAATATAAAATGATGTTATTTTTTAAATGAAAATATATATTATTTTATTTTATTTATAATTTTGTTGTTATTATCGAATTGTTGAAATAATTATTTTTAATATAAAAATAGATTAAACATCCTCAACTATTTAAATTGCATTTTGATTACAATTTCATAAATTTAAAATAAATTGTATAAATTTTTAAATTAAAAAAATACAAATTTCTTCTTATTTATATTTATAATAAGCACAAGAAAATACACTTTGAGAATTATAAATAAATTTAAAGTTATAAAAACTTTTACTTAGTTGTGAAAATAAAATAATATTTTAATTAAAATCATATGAAAAATGATACATGTGGAAAAATCTTTAACTTGGTTAACTTTATCAATATTAACATTTAAATTGATAAATTAAATATATTTAATAAAATAATTAAATATATTTAAAAATAAATATAATATATTATGTTTTTTTTTAAATTTGATATGATAATGATGATGAGGATGATTAACTTCCACTAAGATCGAATTGGTTTATCAAACTTTAAGAGGATTAGTGATTACTTGCCATTATTTAGAATTTTGTCTAGACAATTTAAGAGAATTTGTTATTATCTTAGCAATGTTTATTATTTTCTTTACACTTGTCAAAACAAAGAGATAATTTTCATCTTTTAATTTATGATTAATTACATCTTTATAATACCTTGATTACATCCTTATACCATTTGTAAACATTTAATTAATAAATTAAATATATTTAATAAAAAAATCAAATATATTTAAAAATATAATATAATATGTTTTGTATAATTTAAATACAGTTTCTAAAAGTTTTATTCATCCTAAAAATATAAGACCTGACCTGATAGTCATCCTCGTTGGCCATCATAGAGAGGGGAGGGGTTGTGGATGCATGCCCTTCACAATCACTTCTCCCCAAGGTGGGGGTGGCATGCTTGCGGGGAGGCATAAGTAATAGCTTGAGTTTGCGGGGCATGGAGAGGGGGGAGAGCCACCACCACCTGCAAAGAACAAAGAGCCCTCGTCTACAGAGAACAGAGAGCCACTGCTTGTAGAGCACTGTGGAGGAATGCCAAGGATGGTCGAGGATAACAGAGTTACAAAATCCATGAGGAGAGGGGTCAAATCACCAGCCTTCAAAGCTACCATCCCATGCATGCGCACAGATTGGTGCGTCATACTGAGGCCATGCAAGTTAGGAGAAGGAGTAGTTGGCGAAGTAATGGTTCGACGCCTCAGGGGAAGAGGTTGTTTAATTCGCATGAGAGGGTGAGGTGGAGCGCACCAGGTTACCGATTCACGAGTCGGGGGATCTAGTGGTGACCACCAGGTGAATGTGAGTGACACCCACATTCAATGAGTGGTTTTTTTACTCTTAAACTCCACAAAATTAAAATAATCACATAAAAATATAAACCAATCAAATTTAAAAAATAACATATATATATATATATATATATATATATATATATATATATCAACAACAAAAAAATCAATATATTATCAAAATAACTCCAAAAATAAAAATAAATTATCAAAATAAATCAAAAATAAAAAGATACACTATTTCAAATATTTATTATTAAAAAATAATATATTTATATAAAAAAATTAAACAATATCAAATAAAAAGAAATAAATATACTATCAAAATAAGTAAAAAATAAAAATATATTATCAAAATAAGTAAAAATAAAAAGATACACAATTTCAAATATTTATTATTAAAAAATAATATATTTATATAAAAAAATTAAACATTAAAATATGGAATTTTGAAATGGAAACTTAGTCAAGTGTGTTTTACCGCTAATCGTGGTTCTCGAGGCAATAATAGTGAGTTAAATTTTAATCTCTTAAAAGCGAAAAAAAACGGAGTATACATGGTTTCAAGAAATATGGTCAATGCCACCCACCAAGAGTTAATTACATTATACATTATAGAAAATCAATTACATTTTTTTTTTGTGTTTTTTAGTTTGTCCGTGACTTGTGGGACTAACCTGTGGCTGAGAAACCGCGACTCAGGGGCATCTAAGTCGTCAAAATCACCGACTGTCCTACACATCGGGGACAAATGTTCTGCGACTAGACCACGTCCTTGCTCGGGTTTGAGCACCTTCGTTGCAAGAACGACTTTACCATCCAACCGCCTCCGCCAACCTTGAAAATCAATTACATTTATAATAAATAGTGACATAATACAAATTGACATGAAAAATCTCTGCTATAATTTTTTTTAAATATAATTTTTTTTTGAGTGTCTAGAGTCTTCCGGAGGTTTTTGATGATACTGAATATATTTATATAATTAAAAATGTAATTGATAAAATTGCTATTTGTTCTGGTCAATTTTTTTAATGAAAAATATTAAAAAATAAATATGGATATCCTGCAATTTCTATAGATTTGAGTTGTTCATTCTATATAATCCAAATATTTTAGGTTTTTTTTTTAACAGACTGAATTCATTTTTAGATTCAGAAATGCAATTTAAATAACAAAAAATTATAATTTTATGTAAATTTATATGACCAAAACTTAAAATAGTTAAACAACCCATTCCTGAATCACAAAAATCGAATGATAATAAGTTTTTCCAATCCATTTTTATACAAGGCTACGCATAAACATAGGCATATTAGAACTAAAGCCTCATTAACTTTGAAGTTTTAAAGGAGTCTCTATTTATTATTTATTTAAGTTAAAACACCGTTTTCCATTCATTCAAAGAATTTTGAAACCTATAACATACATTCCATGAAGAAAATGGATGGAAAGTGGAAGACTAAATGAATGAACCCAATAAATGCGAAATGAATTATTATTAACAAGCTTTTGTAAGCTAATCCAAGAGTGGTGATTGGGATTCTCGATCAATGGAGGAATCCAGAGACCTCACCACTCTGATAATGCCCGTCCACACTAATGGGGCTCCCACGGCCGCATAAGCACACATGGCTAAGGCTCTGACCACCCCGTTAGGATAACGGGGATTCACCATCACTACAAGCATACCACATATGCACATCCACGACGTTAACGCTGCCAAAACTGGAATTGGACACGCTTTAATGGTACCATACACCAGAGAGAAGGAGCCCAACAAATAAAGGCCCCATCCCAATAATGGATGTATTGTTTTGGGTATCAACAAACAAGGAACTAGATAACCTCCCAGTAAGTATGATGTTACTAGTGCTTTCATGACCACAGGATGCCTCCAATACTCCCTCTCAGGGCCTCTGTAAAAGTAGCTTTTTATGTTGAGACCGAGTCCCCTAACTTTGATCATGATCATAATAACCAGGTATAGAATTACCTCCGTCATGAAAATTGGTATTTCTTCGGCATATCCTATTGTATCTAACCCCTGCTTATGCCAAGAGAGGCCCAATGGCAATACATGCCATGACCACCAATACCAGGGTTTAACCCACGAAGCTCTTGGGAATGTGATAACGTTGTTGGGTCCACACGATACGTTCCATCTCAACTTCAAGTCTGCAATACAAAGAATAATATTCATTGATTGCGTAATTGGATTCAATTTTTGGTATTGCTAAAAATTTTAGAGCTTAAATTTGGATCCAAACTGTTGACACATACTGGAAAATTGTAAACCCTTAAAATTTTCCAGGTTGAGTAATGTGGCTATGGATGGAGCTTACAGAAATAGGATGCGTCCATTTGGTATCCCAATGGAAGCCGATAAAACCCATGTTGTCTGGTTCCATTTGTCGTTGGATGGAACATGGGTATGTCCAACAAATCGTCGAAATATCCCGTTAGAAATCCCTGGTCAGCACCATCCTTGTTTTCTCGGCTGTTGACAAGCTGATTCAACATATCATTGAATACATGCTTCGATGGTTGCAAAGATTCAATGAATCCATCAACGAAAAACAATTTTCAGAGCTCTCCATATATTTTGTGTTAGAATCTAATGGAAAAAAGGGGATTCAATAAAAAAACCTGTAAAACGAAGAGCCCGGTGTGAACAATGTAGGGGTTAATGAATACAACACAAAACTTCCCACACTGGAAGAGCTCGTTCGTTTTCTGCAAAAAACGACTGTCTGCATCGAGCATGACAACACACTCATACTTGATGAGATTCCAAAGACACAGAATGCTTGTCCTCCCACGCACCCTCCACCGCAATAGAATGCTTGTCCTCCCACGCACCCTCCACCGCAGCGGAATGCTTGTCCTCCCACGCCTTGTGAAGCATCCACAACCACCACATAGTCTTGTACCCAAAGAAAAAAATACCAATCAAGCGAGATTGGGATTCATCTCATCGTCATCTTCGGCCTTGAAAAAAGAGAGCGTTCCAGGCATCTAGGTTGTTCAAAACCCGATAAGTTCGATAAACTCAGTTGTAATTTCTATCCAGAAAGACAGTAAGCTGGAGGAATGCAAGAAGAATACCTACATATATCATTCAACCTCATGCTCCTCTCACTCTCTGGTGCTTCCTTTTGACACTGGGACGACGCATGGTAATATATTCAGAGATCGATTGTCATTTAGGCGACTGGAATTGCATAATGTGGCCATTAAAACAAGATTCGACTTGCTAAGGAGGTGGCAAGATGAGAAAGGTGGAGGCCATGAGGCTGTGTATAGAGTACGGTGTGTAAAGTACATGAGTTGGTCAAGGAATCGTGAGGCGGTGGATAGAGTACATGAGTATTTATGACTTATCTCTTAATGGACAACAAAGAGATAGGATATGTACATACATGATATGACAGTTATTTCCATGATAAATGCAGAGTGGTATGGTGAACAAAGATGGTTTTTTCTAAAACTTGTCAACATAAAAAATGGTGAACAAAATAACTATTTTGGAAAACATGTCAACCCGTTGACAGGTTTTCTTAAAAACCTATCCCTAAGATATGCCTTCAGCATAACAAGGAACGAGGATCCTTAAAAAGAGCTATTAATTGAAAATTCATATTATGATGTAGCAATCCAAATTAACTTATTATTCAGAGAGATATTCTTGTAGTTTAGATGCTATAATTCCAGGCAGGGTTGTGAAAGGAGGATACACGAAAAAGTCTTCTACTTTAATGAGCGAGAGAGCATGTTCATACAAAATGGTCTTCAAATTATCTTCCATGTTATCTCTCATTTTTTTTTGTTAGGGATCTAACTTCCCTAATCCCTTGTTTTCCATGTAATAAAGGCCGACATTAGTTAATAAGGCTTATTTGATAAATATAAACAAGTCAATGTAAAAAGACCTAATAGAATCTTCAACTTTTACAAAGATCTTCCTCTAGAATGTTCTTTAGAAGATAGAATTAGTATAAGTAAGAGTAGGAGGCATGAGAAAGCTTTGTCTAGAGAATTATTGTAATAGAGCGTTGCTCTACTGGAGATTTCCCCCTTGAAGAGGCAAGTGAACATTGCTCCCTGTCAATAAAGGTGTTATTTTTTGGTGGTTCTCTACATTTTATTGTTCCACCGGTATTTTCTGTAGTATTTTAGTTTTCTGCGTAATATAATATATTTGGTACCTAACAAGTGGTTTTCGAGCACTTTCCTCTCCGGAAACTTCGGGATTTTTTTTTTCCAGGGTAGAGACGTGTACTGTTTGTTGGACATAGTGTCATTAATGTGTTGTCATTTATGTCAAACAGTATACCAGTATGCAGAGTTCATGTCAAATAAATATATGCAGGTATCATTGATGTGTTGTCATTAATGTCAAACAATATGACAATATGCAGAGATTAAATCTCAGGAGAGGTAGCTTGCAAACAATCTTGTTCATTGAGACAATTTTAAGGAGTAGTCGTGCAGAAGACATAACACGAGGTGCAGAGGAATTCACTCTAAATCTTAGGAGGGTTAGTGAATGAAGATTAGAAGCTCAGAAAATATGACGCACATGAAGCTCAAAAGGGAAAGCACATTGCAGAAACACGATTAGATCAAATCGTGGCCGTTGGATACGCAAGCACCAGATCAAGGGCAGGGATTGATTGATGAGCATGAATGGAGAATTAAACTACATGCTATTTCCAATCCCACAATTAGTCTAGATCGTCAGATCTCATCGACTCAAAGATTGATGACTGTGGTTGATCCACCAACAATCACACAACTTCAAATTGTGGAGCGCAAAGGGAGAATTAAGCTACATGTTATTTCCAATCCCGCAATTAGTCTAGACTGTCAGATCTCATCGATTCAAAGATCGACGACTGTGGTTGATCCACCAACAATCGCACAACTTCAATTGCGGAGTTTGGGAGACGAACTAAACCACACGCAAGTTACGGTTCCACAATCCACATCAACCATTGGATCAAGTTAAGTGGAAGGATAGGATAAACAAAGACGAATATTGGAGCCCTGAAGTCCTGAAGTAAATATGGACCATCGGATCTGGACAATACATGATGATTGTTGGATCAAAATAGTGGTCAAACTTCGGCGCTGACCACTTCGAGAGAAAAGGGTTGAGAACAAGTAAGATCACCCAAAGGCCGAAGTCCCAAAGTAAATGAGGACCGTCCGATCTGAAGAACACTTTAGGAGATATCCTAACTTTCGGAGCGAGGAAAGTAGAAGGATAGGATAAGCAAGGCCAAAGGCCCGAGATCCTGAATAGCTGAATTCTCGACAACTGTTTTATCGTGTTAAGCCTTTTCGGGTTAAAGAATGACCATTAGATGAAGTCAAGTTACTCGAGGTTTACACTTTGGGGAATCTCATTTTGGGAGAATTGGGAAGTGGAGAAATTAAATTTTCCGAAGTCCCGAAGTGGACATGAGTCGTCCGATTTGAGGAACACTTCGGGAAGTATCCTGATCGTTAGATCCGGGAGAAGAACATGTGCCACATAAGGAGATCTACGTCAGCAAGGACACACGTGGCGTAATCATATAAAGACAAGTGTCAAAGTACAATTGGAATTTCAGGTATGCGTGAGTCATGAATATAAGTGACATGTGGCAAATACTCAGTCAGTGCCACGTCAACAAGTTACGTCACTCCGAGAGTTTTTACTTCGGGATTTTCACCACCAAAAAATACCCGAAGTTCCGAAATGAACGAGAACCGTCCATTCAATTGTTGATCAAGTTCTGACTGACGGTTTACTTGAAAGGCCTATGATAAGCTTGGATCGTACATCTAAATGGAGGATTGAATATTGACCGTCCGATCTGTTTCAACGAAATCTGATTTGGGAGATTTGAAAGGTTGCAAAGGCCTGAAGTCCCGAAGGACGAAGCACCGAAGAAAACGGTCCCATCACTGGACATATGGGGGATAAAAGGAAAAGGGAGAAATAAGAAGGCAATGCTTAAATTAATAAGCTCGTGGTTCTGTGCCTGTGGTCACATATAAATGGGTTGAAGGAAGCACCTCTGTAGAACTTAGTTTCTACAAATATTTGTAGAAATATGGAATCGAGTTAAAAAAGGGGAAATCGATTCATACCTGTGATCGATTTACGAAAAGCAATCTCACTTAATTAAAAGAATTAACAATAAATGTTTGAATAATAAAAGTTATTATTGTTAATATTAAAATGAAGAGGTGCGATCGTCCAAACAAAGGGACATAATGTTTTATAGCTCACACAAGTTTGAAGAGTATATAAATGAGAAGGAGTGATGAGAATAAGGTGTCTCTGCAGTCTAGATCAGAAGATCAAAATCATAAACAGATTCCAAGAAGGAAAGATGGAGATACTTATGAAATGAGGGTGGAAGGGAGGAGCATGGAAGGATTCATATCCTTACTAAGCAAATTGTAAAAGACAAGGGAGTTGGTGCTTCCTAGGGTTGGTGCCCTAAATACAAGGGAGTTGGTGCTTCCTAGGGTTGGTGCCCTAAATATAAGGGAGTTGGTACTTCCTAGGGTTGGTGCCCTAAAGACGAGGGATTTGGTGCTTCCTAGGGTTAGGGCACTGAATAAGGGGATTGGTATCTCATAGAGTTGGTGCTCTAAAGAGTATTGGTGTCATTCACTATTCTTTATAAACCTTGTAATTGATGCTAAATATATTTATATAATTGATTTTGCATACAATTCATTGTTGATTCATTGTGGTAATCAATAAAATATAAAAAGTAACTGCTAATTGTTAAAAAGGGTAATACTTATTCACCCCCCCCTCTCAGTATTCCAACATTTGGTATTAGAGTTGGTGCCTTTAGTCCAGTCTAACAACTGAAAGGTAGATCCTGAAGATGGATCAACAAGAGGGAATGTCTAACAACAAAGAACCATTGTTCAATGGAGGAGGCTATGCTCTATGGAAGGTAAGAATGAAAAACTTCCCGTTGGCTCTTGGTTTTGATATTTGGCAATCTGTTGAAGATGGTTACATTGCACCAACTGCTCCACCCACAGACGCTGTAGGCAAGAAAATCTGTAATGACAACTCAAGAGTAGTCAATGGAATTCTAGGAGGGTTGACTAATTCTATATGTGTAAAGTTTATGCATTGTAAATCAGCCAAATAAATATGGGACAAGTTGGAGGTTGTATATGAAGGAGATGACAAAGTCAAGGAAGCCAAACTAAAAACCTGTAGAACTTAGTTTGAAAATCTGAAAATGAAAGAAGAAGAAAATATTGCTGAATACTTTCATAGGGTAGATGAAGTGGTTAACTCAATCTAAATGACAATAGAAGAAATCACAGATAAACCTATTGTGCAAAAAATACTAAGATCATTACCTATGAGATATGATGCAAAGATTTCTACAATTGAAGATAGAAATGATCTAAGCACACTCACAGTTGATCAACTTCATGGAATTTTTATAGCATATGAAATGAGAACATGGAATGATAAATCAACAAAAGATGAAACATCCTTTAAATCAGCGAAGACAAAGATGAGGCAGGAGCAAAAGACCAATGATAAGTTATCGGATATATCAGATGTAAAAGAGGCCAACTTTATAAAGAAACTCCAGAAAGGATTTGGAAAATATAAAGGAAAGTTACCTTTCAAATGTTTCAACTGTGGCAGAATTGGACACTTTGCCAACAAATGTCCCTATCCCATACATGAGGAAAATGATAAAGAATTTCACAACTAGGAAAACCAATACAAGAAGAAATTTTATAAGAAAAAGAAAAACTTCTACTCTAAAGAAGACATCAACTCTTCATACATAAGTGAAGATGAAGATTCAGATCTTCTATTTATGGGAATGGAAATGCAAGATGATAAACATTCAGAAGATGAAGAAGAAGGGAACTTCGAAGAATAAATCCTTAGTGTAATTGAAGAACTAGGAAAAACTAAAAAGCAAAACAAGGCACTAAGAAGAAAGCTTCTAGAGATTAAAGAAGCTACTAAATCAAGAGAGAGGAAAGTTTCCAAAACCCTCAAGAAGTCTGAACAAACCATCAGTGCTTTGAAGTCCTAGCTCCTGGAAACTAATAAAACTGAAGAAATCATTATAAAAAAACTTAGTGATAAAAAACAAGCATGTGAGAAACTAGAAGCTGAGATCAAGCTGCTAAAAAGTGAACTTGAGAAAGAAAAGAAGATATCAAACTTTGGAAATAGTTCAAATATCTTGGATGAAATTATTAGTAGCCAAAGGTCACCAAACAACAAGACTGGTTTGGGATACACCCAAGACTCAACTTCTACATCACAAGGATATGTCAAAAGACCAATTAGTTATGCAGATGCTCTAAAGGGCTCCTTAAGAAGAGAAAATATTAAGGAAAATATGATACCATTGAACATTGTTCCACATAAACAAAAAACAACATTTCCTACTAAAGTAATAAATGACAGGAAGAATACAATCACCAGAAGGAATGCCCCTAATAAATATCTATTCATTGGATACTGTTACTCTTGCAATAATTTTGCACATAAGGCAGTACACTGCAAAGCTTATGGAAAATACAATAACAAAAATGTCCATAGATATAAGAACAATAGGTACTGTTAGCTCTTGAAATGTCCCATTCCAATCAGTCTTTAATAAGTTTTTGATTCTTGAAATTGTCAAAGTTTTTTTTAGTCATCAAGCATTATGAATATCTCAAGTCAGTCTTTTCACCAAAGTTTGGTCATGTCAGTTGTATTGGAAGGGTGACTAGTGGTCTTCAAGGGTCACTTAGTCAAATTATTCATGTTTTAAAATTTCTTAGTGTTAGTCATCCTAAGTCTAAGAGTGGGTCCTACACCAAAAAATGTCATTAATTGACATAATTATCCCTCATTGGTCATTTTTAATCATTATGAGACCTTGTCAACATCAAAATTCCAAAATTCACGAGTTTGTAGCACAAACCATGTTTTCTCCATATAGCACAGTACAAACTGTTGTAAGTTTACTGTTTCATAATGAAATGATGTCAAATAACTTACATCATTTGAGGAGAAGGTTTTGAATTTTGGAGGATGTCACCAACAAGCTAAATTTCCCTCCAAGCTTTGGCTTAAAGCTATTAACTCAAGTTTTCCAAAATCATTTTGCATGCAAAAGAGTGGTTTCATTAACAAGTCTGGTTATAACAGTTTCTTGTGCAGAGAAATCTTGCTACAGGCTGCAAATGGCTCCAAAGAAGGATCCCATTCCAAGGAGAGGTTAGGCTCTCTTGTCAGATTTGAGCCATCAGACACAAGCATCATTGAACAAGATTAAAACCATGTGGATTCCTTCAAGAGGATGGGATGCTGGAGGTATTGCCAGAAGTTAGAGGGATATCATCTTGAGATGTCTAAGGATTTTATCAAGAACCTCAAGGAGGAAAATCAGATATTGAAGCAATGATACACTCATGAATCATGTTCCCAGTCAAATGGATGGATTTCAACAAGAGTTTAATCACATTGGGAGAAAGATAAGGAAGAAGAAGAATTTGGCTATATTTTACAAGGAGACTGCTGATTGATGGTTTGATGGTCAAGTTATGAGTTTACATACATTTTTAAATCAAATATTAACCTCACATGGCTTAATGTTGTATCTATTATATCATGATCTTCCTACTATCTACAATTTTGCTCTCGGATTGTTGAACATAGTACTTTTGCTTCCTTCCTCCTTGCAAGTGATAATTTTGGGTTCTAGAAGAGTACATAGTATGTAAGAGAGGTGTATTTATGAAGATACAAGTTCATACTACTTGCAGAAGTGTGTACTAGTATATAAGAATTGTACCAAGCCCCCAAAGTGCAGAAATTTACATTCAATGCATACTTTGTTTTGTTGCAGTAAGTAATTGGTCAAAGCAAGTCAAAGGTAGGCATGTCTATAGTAGAAGTATGTTCAAGGCTTCTTCTTCAAAGTCTAAAGCATTAGACTCTTGTGCATCTGTGTCCTAAACATTTTGTGCTTCCCTAAAAGTATTTGAAGTTCTTTACCTAGCCAAAAACCTAATTTCACATAAGAAGGTAAAAGAACATTTAAAGATCAAATTTGGATTTGCTCAGCATATGGAATGATTTACTATGAGGTTTTAGACCTAAAGAAACCTCCTCAAGCTTCAATTTTGTTTTCCAAGTGAATTTTATGCATTATATTGAAGAATTCATTCTATAGAAGAGTTGGTAGCGCAAACTGCCTTTTTTACACTAAGCGCACTACCAATTTGTTGTAGATGGCATATTTCACAAATTTTGGTCAAAAAGTCCAAATTCGACTTGGATGGAGTATTTTTAGGGGCATATGATGAATATTCCTCAAATACCTCATCAAATCTCATCCATGGGTGCAGGTGGCACTTCATTTCATTAATGGAAACATTCTAGGATTTGATCATAGAATGTAGGAATATGACTAGATTTTGGAAATCTGAATTTTCCTGTTTTAGTCACTTTCTTTGGAGATAGATTATGATGAGATGGAAAGGTATTTTTGGAAAGTGAGAGAGGTTTTTCAAAAGCACGAGATCCTATCAAAAACGATTTCTCAGTTTTCCAAAATATGTTTTTATTTGGGAGATATAGGTCAATATTTGAGAAACATATTTCCAGAAATTTTATACTCTGTTTTTGCTAGCCACCTCACAAATTCGAATTTGAGTTGGATATCTTCAACAAACTAAAGATAGGTGAAGAGGTTATGAGATCCATATATTTTGGATCTATATAAGCTTGTAATATTTCTATATAAAGGACCAAATAGAGAATCATATATGTGGTGGTTCGATTTTGAGGATTTGACATAACCCTTTTTTAAAAGAATCCTTGAATGGATATTCGAATATAAGCTTCTTCACTGTATATGTCCAGACCTTCATTTATTTAACCTTTTCTGTACCTGTGTATGAATTCTTATTGCATTTATTCCGTGTTTATTCAGTGATTGATAAAGTCTTTTTTCATTGCATTGATAGACAAGACTCACAAGTACTTTTACTTATTATAGCTAGCCTTTCCTATGTACTCTTGGTGTATCTGATCTTGCTGGTATGATAAGTATTCTTCATCCATTTCAATCCTTTTAAAAAACCATATGAACAATACAATTGAAGGCCCTATCTGTCTGAGTGTAGTCATGTATGTCTGAAGTGAGAGAGTTCATGAACAAATCATTCAACTTGATCCATTTTATACCTTTTATTTGAGAATTTGATTAAGTTACCAAGATCACTCGATCTACAACCTAGAGTGACTCTTGGAGTGATAACAAGTACAATACAGATAAGAGAAACTACAACACATTTACTCATTTTCAAAACTTCAATATTGAATGTAAAAAATGCAACAAATATGGTCATAAAACCAAAGAATGTAGATTACCAATGCAATCCCTAAAAATAGGAAACCCTAACAAACATAATAAGAAGACATGGAAAAGAAAATATGAAGTACCAAACAAGAAAGATGATGAAAATATTTCTCCTGAAATGGATGAAGTTAATAATAGGATATTGGTGGTTAAAACTTCTAATAAGGAATATAATAATCAAAGCTATGCATACAAAGTAGATCAAACTCAAGATACAAAAACTCCTAAAGAAAAATCTGACACAACTCCAAAACTTGATAATGTCATACAAGAAGATTATCCATTAGCCAACAAATGGAAATTAATAGAGGAATATTCTCAAGACAAGGATAAAGAAGCTTCTGGTGCACATAATAGTGAAGTTTATGATGAATCTCCAACAATAGAACAACAACAAGAACTGAGTGATGATTATTTCAGAAATTTTTCAATCCTATTTTAATGGTACACTGAAACTCCTTCTCAAAGAAAAATTAAAAACAAAGAAGGGAAGGAGAATTTAGGGAAGAGATAAAATTCATTCCTGTTGATGCTCCTATGAGCGTTGAAGCACATAAAAACAAATAGGATTATCGAAAGCATCATGGTTTAATGATATAACTCTATGCAGGATCTGACAAAGTTTATTGCAGGTCTTTATCTGCCCAGGAAAAATGCAGGTTATGTATTGGTCTCATAATGGTTACAAGTGGACAAAAACCTAAATGGAAGTTATTATGTGAGTAGGAAATGGAATGAATGAAAAATTATGCAGTAGTGAGGTGATGATGAAATATAGATTAAGTACAAATATGAAAATGAAAATTCTGGAAACCGAAATTTTAGAGACAGTGGTATACATGGCATCCTGTAGAAATGACAGGGGGAGATATCTTGTCTAGAAGAACTGCCCCTTCAGAAACAAAGGGGAAAATAAGTTAGAAGTAGAGAGAGAATATTGATAGGGGAGTCATTCAATTATGACAGACAAAGTATGATTGCAGGAGGAGTTGCCTGAGTTCAGATTCTGGTCATCAACATACAGACATACAGAGCATTACCATAGGGGGATCAACCCTTTGCCATTGATGTCAAAGGGGAAGAGTAACTTCATAGAGAAAAGAATCATCACAGGGGGATATTGTGTATTAAGTTGGTGTGTTGCCATCAATGACAAAGGGGGATATTGTTGGACATAGTGTCATTAATGTGTTTTCATTGATGTCAAAGAGTATAACAATATGCAGAGTTCATGTCAAATAAATATATGCAGGTATCATTGATGTGTTATCATTAATGTCAAACAGTATGACAATATGCAAATATTAAAGCTCAAGAGAGGTAGCTTGGAAATAATCATGTTCATTGAGGCAGTTTTAAGGAGTAGTCGTGCAAAAGACATAACGCGAGGTGCAGAGGAATTCACTCTAAAGCTAATGAGGGTTAGCGAATGAAGATCAAAATCTTATAAGAGATGACACACATGAAGCTCAGAAGGGAAAGCGCATTGCTGAAACACAATTAGATCAAGTTGTGACCATTGGATACACAAGCGTCAGATCAAGGGCAGGGATTGATTGCAGAACACGAAGGGAGAATTAAACTACACGCTATTTCCAATCCCGTAATTAGTCTAGATCGTTAGATCTCATTGACTCAAAGATCGAAGATTGTGGTTGATCCACCAACAATCGCACAACTTCAAATTGTGGAGCGCGAAGGAAGAACTGAACTACACATTATTTCCAATCCCTCAATTAGTCTAGACCGCCAAAACTCATTGATTCAAAGATCGACGACTGTGGTTGATCCACCAACAATCACACAACTTCAATTGCAGAGTTTGGGCGACAGACTAAACCACACACAAGTTACGGTTCCACAATCCACATAAACCGTTGGATCAAGTTAAGTGGAAGGATAGGATAAGCAAAGATGAAGAAAAGATCCCTGAAGTCCTGAAGTAAATAAGGACCATTAGATCTGGACAATACACGATGATCGTTGGATCAAAATAGCGGTCAAACTTCGGCACTGACCACGTCGGGAGAAAAGGGTTGAGAACAAGTAAGATCACATGAAGGTCGAAGTCCCGAAGTAAATGAGGACCATCCAATCTGAAGAACACTTTGGGATATATCCTGACCGTCATATCTAGGAAAGTAGAAGGATAGGATAAGCAAGGCCAAAGGCCTGAGATCCCGAATAGCCAAATTCCCAACAACCATTGGATTCTCTTTTAAAGCATACGAATTATTTTTGAAATGAGATTGAAAAACTGAATAAAATCTGATTTAGAAAATAACACTAATATAATAAACTAATATAATGCCCGGGTATAATTCTAATTGTATATGAATTGAGTAGGATAAAAAATATTCAAAAAAGATATAGATCTTTAGAATATATGCCTGAGTATAACAACTATGTATGAATTAATAAATCTGCCTAAGTAATTAATGTTGATTTTTCATAAGCTAGGTTAAGCATGAAGTTCATTCCATTTTTAGCATTTAACTTAACCATAAAGAATAATGTTGCAACAACCAAGATCACAAGAAGAAACACCATGCACAAGAACACAAGAAGTATCCTGGGAAACCCTTCTCAACAAGGGAAGAAAACCCAGCCAAATCCTTTGCTATATTATTCAAGAGAAATACTTCACCACCAAGAAAGACCTAACACACAAGAGGGTGCTCAAGCCCTACAAGACTAGCGCCCAAGAGAGGTGCACACCTTTTCCCAAGTAGATGTATTTGCTGAAATTTCCAAACTCACAAGAAATATGTGATTCCACAATGGGGAATTTCCATTTACTTATATTAGACTAATCCTATCAACTGAAGTGTCTATTGGCTCAATAGGGCCGACCTCACTAAGTCATATAATAATAATAATAATAATTATAATTAATATTAACCATATTAATTATATTTTACATTTATTATTAATCACATTAACGTGGGGCCGACCTATACCCTTTACATAACAATTAGGGTTATAGGCAGGTTTGAATATTGAACAACATATAACAAAGGATATGATACACCCACTAGTGCTCATCCACTAGGGGCACATCCATAGGGATGTCATAGCTCTGGTTCACTACATTACACAGAAGAACCAGATCTACACACGTTCACCTGTGCTCATCCACAGGCACGTCCACTCTACAAATCTTCTTTCCCACTGCCTCACACAGGAGAATCATCTGGAGTTTTCTCGTCAACTCTACTACTCAGATGATGCTAACACATCATCTTCATTTATGTTCACATGACGATGCACCCAACAATTTGGGATTTCACACGTTCACCTTGTGCTCAGCCACATGCACATCCAACTCATCAGATATCCTTTCCCACTGGATAATCATTTGGAGTTCTTCTCACTCTCTGAATGGAGGAGGTCATCTCTACGTTCCTAGCTCTGTCTCAGGCAGGAACCATGTACCCTTCTTAGGGTCTTTCTCTCAGGTTTGTAAGCTGAGAGAAAGACTTACATAGCTGCAATGATCCACACCTCATAGGTTTGTAAGTTGGAGAATTTCTCACATAGTTGCATTCATCAACACTCCCTCTCATCTAGGGAGACATTCTTTATCATGCCAAGTCTCACACAGATGTATTTTGAATTTTGTCTTGGCTGGGGTTATGGAAACTCCCTCTCAACTAGGGATCCATTCTTCACAAAATTAATTTGATGAAGATATCTGCAATCTGCTCATGTGTAGGAAGGTGCATGTGTATGATTTACCTCTGCATCATATCTCTGAAATAAGGATATTTCATCTCATCGTATTTCGATCCATCAGGAAACACTGGGTTCTCAAGGAGATTTACTCACAACTCTTGGTTATCATCATAGGATCCATATCATGGTCAAGTAAATCTGTCAGAAGCTTGTGAAGCCACATTGCTTCGCACACTCGATGCTTATATACTCTTCCTATGTGGTAGTCAAGGCCACAGAGTTTTGTTTCCTACTGCATTAGGAAACCATGGCAAACTTCATGGTAGAACATCAACCAGAGGTGTTCTTATGGTCCACTATACTTTTTGCTCAATCTGAATCGGCATATCCTGCAAACTCAAGTTCACATTGGAGGCATATCTCAGGCCATATCCAACTGTGCCTCGTATATATCTCAATACATGTTTTTCTGTTGTCTAGTGAGTCTGTCTTGGTTGACTCATGAAATGACTAGGCACATTTACTGCATGGCATGAATCAAGTCTGGTGTTAAACAGATACATCAGTTACCCAATCAGTTGTGGATTAGTCTCGTATGAATCATCATTAATATTCTTCTTTAAATCCATCCCGGTAGATTTTGATTTCTATCATACTGAACTTCTTTAATATTTTCACTGTATATTTTCCTTGATTCAGGAAAATCTCATCGGTCATCTATCATACTTCTTGTCCCAAGAAGTAGTGCATCATACTCATATTCTTCATCTCGAACTCAGAAGTCAAGGATTACTTGTATCCAACAACAACATTTTCTGAATAAGTCATCAGGATCAGACTCTCATCACTAACACTATAATGATATAGGTTTGGATCAACAACACTCTTGCTGAAATCCAAACTCATCAAGAATCTATCTATCTGATATAGTTTCCAACTCATGGATGGTAGTACGGATGGAAGTGTATCGGTTTCACTGGATCAAGTGTCTCATCATAGACAACTCCCTCTGTTTGTGAGAAATATCTGACTATAGATCTCGTTTTTTATTTCTTGACACTTCCATCAGCTGCATGCTTGATCTTATAGATCCACTTGGAAGTTACCACAGACTTCCCTTCTGGTCCCTGAATAATATGTAACACATCATTATTTAATATATACTAGTATTATTCTATTATGGCATCTTGCCATACCTATTCTCTTGTTTCTTCTCTAAGACAAGAAGGCTCAACATAAATGAACTGGCTCGTGACTGAAGGATATCTTGAAAATCTCTTTCACTTTCTCGGGATGTGCCTTGAGAGGATTGTATGTTTCTCCTCTTCTTGCAGAGTGAGTCTAGGTAGGCCTTTTATGCCATACTGCAATATCTCTGAACATATCAACTGGAGAAACTGGATCAACTTGAATAATGTCTATCTCCCTCTGAACTACTGAAGGCGGAGAAGGTATTGTCTCATTGTTAATCTCCATCTGTATACTGTTTAAGCAAGGTTTTGGACAAGGAGAGCTTGGTGAAGCTACTGCACTACATCCATGGATGTAAGTAACACTTTGTTCTCATCAATATAATCAATGCTTGGCCTGTTTCTTTCAAACTTGTACTTGTTCCATATAAGTTTGTCTACAATAGATGGATCTATGTTTTAGCTAATCTCAGGAGTAGGAAGTCTTTTGTACTTTTGTTTGTCTTGCATGACCTACTAAGGAGCTCAAGATCGAAGCTCATCTTGGACCTTGCAGGGACAAACAATGTTCATAAGGTACACACCTTCCTCCTTCTCTTTTGTTCATCAGCTTGATTAGATTTAAAAGGAAGTCAGTGTCCATGTTAAGCACCTTTTGTCTTAGAGTTAAGGGTCTAGATCTCAAGAGGAGATCTACCTATCCGCAAGGAGATATTCCTACAACATAAATTGGCGACTCCACTGGGGATCGAATCGAAACTTTTAGTTTTGGTTTTTCTCATAGACCTTGTCTTACCCTTTGTTCTTTTTAGACCTTGTTCACCCCATATGTCTTATTGGATGTGTTGATTGAATCCTTATTCCATCACATACCCTGTGAATGCCAAAGTTTAGCTGAGTTTTTGGTTTTTTTTGGACAATTTTTTGGGTTTTAAGACACCAGCGCTCCCTTGCCTTGTTATCAAAGCGCTGGCGCTCCTTGTTGGCTTTGCACAGAGTGTTATAACACTCTAGTGCCCCTTACACCAGAGCGCCACCCTTTCCTCTGCAAAAAACCTTCCGAGATTGTTTTTTCTGAAGTCCAGTCTCTGTTTTTCCCTTGCTTAACTTCTTTGTGCTTCAATACTTCTTCCTATTGACCTTTGACACTCTGTTTTCTGAGAAATAAGCACTTTGCTGTTTATATTTTGTGACCTTCTTCCTTATTTTGAGTTTTTTCTACTGTTGAGAACTTGGAATCAATCCACTGCTTTCTTCTCTCTTATATGAATGAGCAGGAACTCTGGTGAAGGGCATTAGAAATTTGTGAATAATCTCATTTGGTTTTTTGAGGTCATTTTTTCTTAGCATCTTTGTTTTGTTTGAGAATTTTTGATTTGCTTTGTTTTCTTTTTTTCTTCTTGTTTCAATCATAGCAAGAGGGTGTGTCATTTGTGCGAAATATACTTATGCTCGTTCTAATCTCCTTGATTTGAAAGGGTAGTTGGCAGAATAAGTTTTGCATTGAATTAATCATCATTCACATAGAAACAACAAAGATACATCTTAGTGATTGGTTTTCATATTAGAAGGCATTTCTGAAATGTTTTAGCATTACATTGGATTTGATTGAGAACAAATTGATTGAGGACATTCCTTATTGGTGTTTGATAGTGAAAACAACTCTTTCTCTTTCCCTTAAATAGGCATTCATTGAAAAGAAACGATTTCTTATCATATTTTATGCATTTTTTGGGAATTGAGTCATCATTCCATCAATTTCACTTTCATAGACTCTTTGAGTAAAGAACAACTGTAAAACGAACGCTAATTTAAAAATTATCTAGAACATTTTTATTGTTAGGATCTTCCACCAACATTAGACTAGGATTAGCACTTTGGATTAGGCTATGAGTACAACTCTCCAAAGTTTTCAAAACAAACATTATCATCCTGAGCTAGGGAGAGTCAAATCCAATTGTCGTATAGGTTTTCTTGGATCCCCCTCTCACAAAGGGGTTATTCACGAGGTCACATTCGGGCGAATTACAGAGATTATCCCTCCATGGTTCAATTGTTTGTAGTGGTTGGATCATATATTGGGGGTCACTTGAAGGTATACCCACGATTATGTGTGGGAGCCTCTCGGGTTGATTTCAAACTTGTTATCCTGCCCATACGTTTCAGATCGGACTATCGATTGTACCCGCCTAGGGACTCACTACGAATTGGTGTCTTTAGTTTCCATAATCTTTAGGTACTTACACAAGGTGACGGTGAAGGGAAGTCTCACTGTACCTGGAATAGACATTGGTCAAACTCACTCGGGCTCCTTGGAGGGTAAATCCACAATTACTGCGTGGAATCTTGCACCAAGGTGAAATTCCGTTAAGCAGGCCGCCTTTGTAACTATTCCACCATATCCTAGCCCCTTCTTGACTTGATCACGCGACGTTGGATTTCATCACCAACTAGTACGATCATCGAGAGAAGTTTTGTTTGCTTGGTTGATTCCTATATTTTTTTTAGCGTATGCTATTTCATTTTGTTAGTTGTCCCTAGATTCTCAGTGCATTATGTTATTCTCCACAATTGAGCCTGTAGACGATAATGGTCTTCGTCGATCACGTAGGATGCAAGGGATGCTTCAGGAAGGCTATCAACCCTTACCTCCTAATCCTCCAGAAGACAACTACCGTGGAGAGGTAGAAAATAAATCTGACGCTGGAAGTGTTATTGCTCCTCCGTTAGATCACTCAGAAGGCGCTTTGGTCATGGTTGAAAATCCCACTCCTCACACTACATCTGTGTCGGTAACCCCTCTCGAACCACTTTTGCTTCATTTGGACTCCCTTGGGAACGTCATAGACGAAGAGGTCCCACGATTACCGGAGATAAATTTTACCGAAACATATATGGGATCCACAAAACCAATATTTGGTGATGAGTATAAGACTCATGTTCATCCTAGAACCACAGTAGATACCAATCCCACACCTGCTTGTTCTGTATGGAGGAATCCATCGAGACATGATCCCTATGAGAATTTTGAATCCTTTCGACAACCCTTTCATCCTCATGACCCTCTTGGTGAAACAGGACCATCCGGTCAAACCATGAATCACCCAGTCGATCAGGTCATTCACCCTACTGCTACGTTAGTACAAGTCCATCCTAATGCTGGACTCATCACCTCTCTTCATCTCTAAGGCACCTCAATCCCTACCCCTATTTTTACAAACTTTTCCTCTACAGCTCCACATGTTCCACATGATCCTGCTGGGACATCGTTTCACCCGAGAATGCAGACCCCTGCCAACCAAACACAACCGGCTGGAGGGAAACCACCATCTAATGAACCTTTCCCTCCTGGAGGACTACCATTCTATGGCAAGCCTACCCCTCCCAGGGGACAACCCCCTTTTCATGCTCCTCTTGGAGGGCACCCTCTGTTTGCCAGTCATACCCCGGTCGTTAATCCATCACTGACAAGGGGGAAAACTTCGTTTAATAGAAACCCTTCACAACCCTAGGGAGTATCTTCAGGAGGCACTTTTATTCAACCCCACTTTGGGGGCACTCATATCATAACCCACTAGGAGGAGTATCAAATCCTGTTCCTTCCGGAACATCTTACGGACAACCTTATTTGGGCGGCATCCCAAACACCACCTGGAGTTCTCCGGGACAACAGTCTTATCCTCCTCATGGGTCTAATGTGTATCCGCCTCCGGGATCTACTCCTTACCATTCTCAAGGGAAATTTTTTTATCCTCCTCATGGGAAAGCAAATCACCCAGCCTATAATGCTCAGAACCCACCGGGTTATGCAAATGTTTCTCATCCATAATTGAATCCTGCTTATCCTGGCCAACAACCATAATATGTCGGAGGACCTACTGGTTACAACTATCCACCTAACCCAGTTTATGGTCCTACTCGTGTTCCTATGCCGCACTAGTATCATCTGCAAATTAACCGACAACTACCTTTCCTTGCGACTCTAGATCTCCCAGACTTGTCTCAGTTAACTAATGATCCTATTTTTCATTCACCGGTTTGGCTAGTCATTCCATCTAAACTTCCCTCTGATATTCCAAAATTTGACGGAAAATCTGGTGAAGATCCAAACAACCATGTGATGACTTTCCATTTGTGGTGTTCATCAAACTCCCTCATGGATGATTTTGTATGTTTGCGTCTTTTCCAGTAAACACTTACAGGCTCGACTGCAAAGTGGTATATTGAACTACCACGTGCTTCTTTTCATAATTTCAATTCCCTTGCCATGTCTTTCCTCACGCATTTTGAACTACCTATTCGCTACGAGACGGGTACTAAACTCTTGACCTCCCTTCGTCAAACTGACTCCGTGCATATCTCTGACCATATTCATGAATGGAGACGATGATGAAGGATGATCAAGGTAATCATTCCTGACATATTATTGGCGGAATGGTTTACTAAATCACTTTTACCCCTGATCGCTCACGATGTCGCTATGGGTGGCGCGGTCACTAAGGAAGAAGCCATTGCTCGGGCTCAGTACTTAGATTTGGTTTACTCACAATCTGGTACTTTGTATGATTTTCTTCTGAATGCTGCTCGAGCTAATAATGATCCATCTAAGCCGTCATCATCATCTCATACAAATGGCTTTATCAGTTCCGTCAACACTCAATCTACTTCCCAATCGCTCACACTCTCCTCTACCTCCCCCCAAAATCATATCTTTGAGGTGAATGCAGTTCAATCTGCCCCTTCACAACAATCCGAAGGTAAGAAGAAGACAAAGAATAAATCAAAAAATAACAATGAACAACCAAAAACTCAAGCTCAAACACCTACTATCGAAAAACAAACACAACGGAAACTAAAATTCCCGTGTATCATTTGTGGTGATGATCACTACACTCGAGACTGTCCACTTCACAATGAAGTGGCCAAAATTTTCCAAGGAAATTCAAAACCCGCTGTGCTTACTCAGCCTTTTCCACAACAACAATCCATGGTTGCTCAAGCCCCCTCTCCTGGGGGCAATTCTAGCCATCCTAATGATGAGGCCTCGTTGAGTGCACATATTTATATGTTTAATGGGATTAATTTGAACACTCGATCTAAGACATGCGACACCCCAGGTAACCCTAACAAAGGAAAAGACACTAACGGTACTGGTACTTTACCGGATCCATCACTGTCCTCCGTTAGTCTTCCATCGGTTAATCCTCCATATGGACCACTTCAGATTGAGAAACCTGCGTTCGACTCTATCTTACGCCCTCCTAAGAGCACTATCCACAAAGCTACCTGTAATCCTAGCTCATGTGCCGCCTAGAACTACAACATTGTCAAAGATTTGGCTCAAGCACCATGTGCCATGTTTGCATTAGAAGTTCTATAACACTGCCCCAGTCAACGCAGAACACTCTTGGCTGCTATTGGCATTGTTGATCCTGAGTTTTCCAACCATATCATGTTTAACCTAGAAAATTATACGTCTCAACTCTCCCACCAACTTGCTTTTCAAGTTGATGTTGTTGTTCACAATCAACAAATCCACCGAACTATTCTGGATGAGGGAGCCTCAACTTATGTCATGTCTTTAGTGTGTTGGAAAGGTTTAAAATCACCGGCACTTAACAAATTCCCAACGATGTTACGCGCCTTCGATGGGTGAGGTTTTCATCCCCATGGGCTTTTACAGTCCCTGGCCATCCAATTGGGTGGCAAAACTGTTACTGTTGATGTCGAGGTGGTCAATGCTCCCCTTGATTACAACTTGTTACTTGGAAGAAGTTGGTTTTATGCTATGAATGTCGTTGCCTCATTGGTCTTTCGATGTGTACAATTTCATAATCAAGGCAAAATTGTCACTGTTGATCAGTTGGATTTCTGCATTATCGATGCTCGCGTTCCCACTACCAACAATATTCCTTTCTTGGGAGACCACAAGATCACGTATGAAAGCGTTGGTGTTGGCTTATTTAAGGATTCTAGCCTCATGGGTACCTTCCCTACACCACTTCCACCAACTACACATCATATTGCCACCGTCGATATGATTTCGATTGCGGATTATCAATCTTTGGAATCATATAACCTTTGGATTGTACCTAGTCCATTGGAATTCGATGCACTAGGTGACACCGTGCCACTTAGTCCAGCCGAACCATCATACGTTTCTATCCAATCCGCTTCTCCCTCGTCGGATGACCAACATCTATTGGAACCTGACGGTTTGTCGATGCCATCATGGTTGAGTTCCTTGTCGTCTACGATCGATTACATTTCCCCAATTTTTCCCTCGGATGAATCTATCATGGAAATGTTGAGCATTGAAGCGCTACCTTGGGATGCTAACCATCATCGATCCTTTTTTCTCCCCTCTTGTGAAGAAATTCAGGTAGATATACAGTCTATCTCCCCTCATGATGACGATTTTCTATCGTCTCCCATGCCTTCGGCTTTCGATGATTTGGATCTGGTAGTTGACATGGTGATTTCTTCGATAGGGCTATTGGAGCCTGATCTCCTTATCCCTGTCACGGCCCTTGATATGTGTTCCTTCCAGAGTGATTATCTTCCATCCAACGAAGATCTCTTGGAATCCATGACCGATTTTTGTCCCTTGACATGGTATCCTTCCAGAGCGTTATCCTCTTGGAAGCCATGATCAAGAAGAAGCTATGAGCATAGTTTCTCTTCTCTGTGGCAAGCTCGTTAAAAAATGAAACAGAGGCTACGAGCATAGTTATTTTCCTGTGTCAAGCTTGTTAAAAAATGAACTGGTCACCTCTCTTGAACCTTCTTTTCATCCACCCATTTCTTTTTTCTCACCTAGTAGAGAACTTGGTGACAACCTCAAGGTCGGGGAATGAATTGAAGCTTGGAGGGCACGTCTCCATCCTTTGATGATCATTCTAGAGTTAAGCCACTAGATTTTCAAGCCAGGGGCATACCGAGCTTAGTCTTTGTTCTTTCTCGTGCTCATAAATACATGAGAATGCATTCAGGTAAACTTTTATCTCTTTTTTAGACTTGTATGGATACACGAAAAAGGAACCCCTTGGAGTCTCCTTTAAGCTATTTTCAGACTCTCTAAACATGAAAAGATTTCCGAGTGATCTTAATTCCTTTCCCACTCGTTAAAAGGTTTGAAAGGGTGTCTTTCGAGTGATAATTTATCTCTTTTTCGGCCTCGAAAGACTTACGAAAAAGGACAACATTGGAGTCTTCTTTAAGTCATTTTCAGACTCTCTAAAAATGAAAAACTACCGAGTTTACCTTCTATAGACTCGTTAAAACAATCATGCATTGAAGGGCCCATATGGGACCGAACCCTTACTTCTTCCAGTTCGTTAAACAAAGGAAGAGGAACTTACCGAAGGTGAGTTATATTGAGCATGTGTTACCCTCCTCGAGCTCGTTAAGTTAAAAAGAGGTACTTGTCTATCTGGACGGGGGAAAAAATTGAAAGAAGCAAGCCTAACAGTTTTTGAAAACATTACCAGAAACTCTTAGAGTCACCCTTGAACACGACACTTTGTCTTTATGCACATCTTAATCCACTGAACCAATCCTCTGAGTTTTTCTTACTCCTTTGGGTCACCCGACGAAAGTCACAGTATCCATTGCATCATCGTGTTTTGGTCCATGTCATGTTTCTGCTATTGTGCCTCAGTGTTTAAGGGAAGTATCCGCCTCGAGAGTCAACCATCACAAATATCTTGTTTCAATACCCATGTCAGTCCATTTTCATTTGATCTACCAATTACATCTCTGTGTCTTTTTCGTGTTGTTGATGGGGGATACATCAAGGCCCTCCTTCGACGAGTCTATTCCTGTCGACTTCAACACATTATCCAGGAAATAGACTTAGAAACTAGTTAGTACTTTGGGACCTGCATGCCTCCTCACATTCGACAGTGGGTTTACATCATTGACCTCTGATCGGATGATTCCATGGATGTTCGACTTCAGCTCATCCATTCACATTCATTGGAATGTACTAGAGTACCTTGGGAATCATTGACATCAATGGTGATTTCCCTCGCGCTTGTTAACGGTTTACATCATTGACCGGTAATCAAGTGGTTTCTGCCATGTTTGACATCAGGACATCTATTCACATGGTTAGATTCATACTACATCGGGATCGGTAAGAAGACCCTGGGTTGAGTGATCACTCTGATATGTACTTTTCCCAAGTTGCGACAGAGTTTCTCTTGAACAATGACACATATACTGTCACATAGATCCACTTTGTATTGGTTGTGGCTATGTCTTGTCATCTCGTAGATCCACTATGTATTCTTCGTGGCTACTATCAATTCAGGTCATAGGAGTATAGATCCACACTATATCCTCTGTGGATATACCTTTATCAATATAATTATGGGTCTGCAATGTATTTTATGGTGGCCATATCTTGCAATTGTTTATCACCCAAGAATAGGTATCCTGCCTTGGGTTTGAAACATGTCATAATATTTGTTGAATGTTTGTTTTCAGCTTCTACCAGGTTCTCCAAGTCCACACCCTTGCTTTAAATATTTGTAAAGTGTTTCGGCCATCATTCTCTCTTCTGACCTCACACTTTAGGGGGCATTCTGTTACACATGAAATTTGCACACCTAGGTACCTCTGCCTAAGTGTCATAAAGTGTCATATAAGTGTCTCATACACCTTAACACCATGGAATAGCCTATGTCACAATCCCTAGTCAATGTGGAGGAGGGATATATTACATGAAGGCCAAAATACCAAGTAGACATGAATTATTATTAATATTCATGGAAAAGGAATTGGTTAAGTGTGAGAATCAAGTGCACATGAATTATTATTAATATTCATGAAAAAGAAAGTAATTAAGTGTGAGAATCCACCTCACATTTGGTTTCCTATTTTTTAGGGAAGGTGGAGGATCTCATGGATGGTTGAAATATTTCCTCCTTAAAATCCTTGAAAGATATTTCCTCCCCAAAATCCTTAAGAGATATTTTCTCCCTAAATATCTTAGAGATCCTTTTCTTAGTGGATCTGATGAGAGATCCTCTCCATGGTGGTTAAGTCTCCAAATCCTATATAATGAGGGATTTCCATGGAGGAAGGGGATATGTAAAGAATTGTGAAGCATCTAACTTATGATCTCATGAGGAAGATGTCATTTGGAGCATCAACATTCTGTGTGTGGACTATTTAAGCAAGGTTTTGGACAAGGAGAGCTTGGTGAAGCTACTGCACTACATCAATGGCTGTAAGTAACACTTTTTTCTCATCAATATAATCAATGCTTGGCCTGTTTCTTTCAAACTTGTACTTGTTCCATATAAGTTTGTCTACAATAGATGGATCTATGTTTTAGCTAATATCAATAGAGTAGGAAGTCTTTTGTACTTTTGTTTGTTTTGCAGGACCTACTAAGGAGCTAAAGATTGAAGCTCATCCTAGACCTTGCAGGGACAAACGACGTTCATAAGGTACACACCTTCCTCCTTCTCTTTTGTTCATCAGCTTGATTAGATCTAAAAGGAAGTCAGTGTCCATGTTAAGCACCTTTTGTCTTAGAGTTAAGAGTCTAGCTCTCAAGAGGAGATTTACCTATCTGCAGGGAGATATTCCTACAACATAAATCACCAAATATGTGTATACCTTAGACGTTCCTCCCAACCATAGATTATACTGCTCATAAATTCTCAGCAATAGGTCACCCCCGAGCTGAGGCTAGAAACTCCACTAGGGAAGGCTTCCTAAGCCAGAATAAAGTCTAATCAACACAATAAATCTTAGGTCAAGACCGTGCCATCTGCTACAACTAGCCTACAACCTCTTATTTCTCACATTCCTATCCCACCCTAGGAAGTGTAATCCTTCTCTACTAAAAAATCCTTCGACTATCCCACTTCCCTTATGGGGCTTCAACAATAGGCCGAACAAAAAGTCTTAAAGATCTGTAGCTATTTCCCAACGCATCAACATGTTGGCAATTTCAGTTAACAGAAAGCAAATTAGCGTATACTTGTCATTGATGGCAAGTACAATTGTGGTTGCAGTGATGACAATAGCAATGAATAGCAGCGCAACAACAACCGGGAGGAGAAGAGTCAGTGACCGTAGGATCTCATTCAAATTTCCCGAAAGAACGAGGGCCGTCAGATCTGTAGAAGTTGCGAGAGAGATAACCCATCGGAGAATCGGGGATCGGGACTTTGAAATGTCCAGTTCACTCGACAACGAAAACCCCGAAATCGCGATATGCGATTTCGCGATTTGATCGCAGCCGTTAAATCAAGCAGAGATCAGGACCATCCACGTGTAGACAGGAGGCTTCATCGGAGATTCGGGGATCGAGACTTTGAAATGTCCAAATCACTTGACATCGAAAACCCCAAAATCGCGATATGCGATTTCGCGATGTAATCACAGCCGTTGGATAAGAAGTGCATCTAGACCGTTGATCCAACTCACGTCGGTAGACCACGTCACCTAGGGACACGTGGCACAACCAGAGGATGACAGGTGTCAGGCAGATCTAACACTTTAGTCTCATGCAATTCATGAATCAGAGTGACACGTGGCAGGATCTAACACGTGTCAAACCACGTGTGATGTCAGCAGAGGCATCGGTGATCGAGACTTTGATATGTCAAGAACACACTGCAACAGAAACTCCGAAATCGCGATATGCGATTTTGCGATGTAATCTGAGCCGTTGAGCTAGAAGTGATCTGGACCGTTGATTATCTAAATGGAGTATTGGGGATCGTGACTTTGGAATGACAAAGTCACTTGACATCAGAAACCCCGATTTCGCGATATGTGATATCGCGACTCAATCGTAGCCGTTGAGCCAAGGTTATACCTGGACCGTTGATCTCCGACATCGGAGAATCGGGGATCGGGAATTCTA